>VZRN01005936.1:3935304-3964294 GCA_013397935.1 Dasyornis broadbenti | reverse complement strand
TTTTCTGCCAGCATTCAGTGCAAAAACTAACATTTGCCCTGAATTCCCTTCGCCTTGTTCCTGTGTTTGATGCTTCACGCAGTCCTCACCATCCTACTTCTCTCATCTGTTCATCTGTTCCATCCAAAAATCCCTGCATCTGCAATATCACTGTGACTTGCTTCTAGGACATAACCTGGCACATGGGATGAGGGCTAATGGTTTCAGTAGATATATATGCTTTTTGTTCTGAAGGGAGATGGCATAGGTTAGGAAATGAGCTGCCTGCTCTCTATCAGAGTTATATTCTTGCTTCTCTAAGGGACATTTGGAGTATAACGTGGTGGGAAGACATGTTACAGATGCATTAAACATGGTGAGAAGTTGGTTTTATCTGCCTCAAATTAGACGTGGAGACAGAAAGGACAGCAGTTTCTGAACATTAGGAGGCAAGTTTGCTTGGCAGAGTTTTTGAAATTCGGTCACATATTTTTTTGTGTAACAGCTTACAAGATAGTGTATTATAAGATTGAGTGAGTGTTTATGATCTGTGTTGGAAAAAGACTATGGGATGTAAGTTGCTGGTGAATGGTTTCAGCTTATGTCTGAAAGGCTGGCAAGGATGAAGGAGGCACTGTTTAATTTGGCCCTGAACCCTGGAGAAATGGATGCTGACCACCCTGCCTCTGCTCCGTGGCTCCTCCTGGGGAGGAACAGTAGTTGCTACCATTCCACAGGGGGATTTCAGCACACAGTGATTGCTCTGGTGTTTTTGAAGGACAGCAACTTCCTTCAGTTTATACCTGCACTTGTATTTATTGCAAAGGGAATCTAGCTTCCCATTAAGCACCTCTCAACTCAAATAGCTCCAATTGTTCTGCCTTAAAGATCTGAGATGAGGTTTTTTTTTGTGAAAGCATGTAGGAAAAGACCTATGCTACCAAAGATAACTCTTCTCGCTTCTTATTCTTTAAAGGCTTTGCCAAATGTTCTAATTTAATAACAGCTTTCTTTATGTAGTAGCTGTATCTTTTCATAAGCTAATAGTTGTAAAGCACTGTCTACTTTGCTTAATGATACTACTTTCCCAATATAAAACAGGTCTAATGGGTGTCAAATGTGAAAGCAATATTCCTGCAATTTACCACTTAAGCCTTCTTTCACTTTTTTGGGGTGAATTGTTGTATTTTTAAAGGAAATTGATTGCCTTGAGTGAATTCTTTTATTCTTCTACATTAACAATTCATGAATGAAGCCAATAGCTGCAACACAATCTTCAGTTCCTTGTCCCACCAATAACCTCAGCTATATCCTGGAGGGTAAACTCACACTGCATCAATCAGCCGTCTCCGTGGTCTGCAGCACAGCCATGTGAACTGTGCCTTACACTGTGTTCTCCTTTGCTCTCTTGACTTTTGGCAGTAGGGAACTCCACAAAAATGAATTAACTGCTACGAAGTTTTCTGGCGCGCTGTACTTTACATGATTGGAAAGTTACGTTACTAGAAAGAATATAGACATTTACTCTGAAGTTCAGAACGAAATGCCAATGGTCAAATGATCCTGAGCACGTTTCTTCTCTGCTCTCCTCTTTTCTCTATCATTGTTAAGCATTGGGCCAGCCCAGTTTAAAAGATTCTGGGAGATTTAAGAGATTTCTGTTAGGAAACATTTTGGACTACTTATTTTTTTAAAATAACCCAACCACAAAAAAACAACCCCAAACCAGCTCTATAAAAATGAACTGGGGAAGGCAAAGAGGCCACTAGTTTAAGAACACATTAAGACTGCACCTGCAAATGAGTTCATTCACGTCTTTCCATGAGCAAACCTTGTTGTTCTATTCCCAAATGAGAAATAAACACACAGCACTGGTCAGGCAGGCGTCCAAATGCCCAGACTCAGTGTAACTGTGCCCACAGAGCTCATACAGAGAAAATGGAAGCTGTGAATGTGGACTTCAGCCTCACTTGTGAAGCCGGAGCTGTTTTGGAGGAAAACTCATCAAAGTCTGCTGTCCTGGCTGGCTCTCAGTCACTAATAAAACTTCTCTCTGGCATGTACTTCTCCTCACTGCTGCTCACTCCTCGCTTGAAAGCCACCTGTCCTTAAGCACATTTGCCTCCCTTACCAGCTTTTGTTTTGGCTCAGACTCTCCACATAAGCATGGGTATGCATGTGCCTTTTGCTGTTTTGGTTCCTCTCCAGGCAAATTTGTTGTCTGTATGCAGCAACCTGTATGCCCACACAGCTCTGCACACCCCAGGGTGGACAAGAGCAGGCTTCACCCAGGAGGAACCCCTTGGGCTCTCTGGACACACTTGTTTCTATCTCAGTTTCATTGTGGTACTTGGTGTGGCTGGTTATAACACTTTGTACAACAACAACAACAACAAAAATATTGCTGACTTACAGAAAACCAACCAACCAACCAACCAACAAAAATCTGAATGTGTTTCATTGAAAAAAATCCTATTTTTTTGTGACCAAAACCCAATAAAACTTGGCAAACAGTTATTTTTTTTTTCCTCAGGAAAACAATAAATGCAAATAAGTAGATCCCCCTTTGTCATTGAAACTATATTTAAGGAAAGCTTCTGGGGCCTTGTTTCTTTAGCATTTGACCTCAGTGGGATAGAGGAGATACAAAAGATTGTTTGTTTGCAGATTGTAAGATAATGAGCAGTACATCTGAAAATGCAAACCTGAGATGACTCCTCTAACAAGTGATCCCGGGAGAAGATGAACATGTACAAGAAAAGAAGAAAGAAAAAGGCAGAAAAAGGAATGTCAGACCTGTAGGTTGTATGAATAAAGATAAAAAAAAAAAAAACCTATGAAAATAATTATTTTCTCTGATTCACCACTGAAATTTCTTAAAAGTCCCCAAGAAACTTGATGTCCACCTGAACCTAATTTTGTTTCCTAGATTTTTCCACAATTGAAACAAATACTTCCTGAGATAAAACAAAAAAAATTAGTTTATCTGAATTATTATTTTTAACTTTGATTTGAGCTATTCTCTGAGACTTTAGAAAATAAAATAAGAAGTACTTGAAAATAAAGGGTTTGACTCATAGGGATTTACGCATCACTGCGAAAATAGAAGAAAGAGAACGAGCAATGATGGCACCTTTCAGAAAATGGAGCAGGAGCAAAGGTTGTGGAAAACCCAGGCTTAGATTTCACCTCTACCGAAACTGCAGCGCAGACATTAGTCTATCTCTCCTTTCCTATCATGCAATTTATTCAGACAAACATTCAGTAAGATTTTATTTACATGTTTGTAATTCAACATGATATAAAGTTATATCTGTAGATCCCAGCTGCAACTGAAGTCCCATGCACCCTAGAAAGAATTAATGAGATGACCTTACGTGGTGGAGAGAGATCTGCATGCTGTTCTTACGCTGTGGCAAGACACAGAAAGGCTAAAGTTATCTTGGAAATCCCTGGAAAATGGGGTTGGAAATCCCTGGAAAACGGAGTCGGAAATCCCTGGAAAACGGAGTCAGAAATCCAAAGTCCTGGTTCAGTGGCTTTTCTGAAAAATATTCCACAAGACACATTAAAGACTCTCTCTAATGTCCCTCCACCCCTTTGCTCCTTGAACTGGTTGTGCTGAGACTCCAGGAAAGCTCTGACCAGATAACCTTGATCGACAAAACATTTTACAAAGACAAGGGCAAGGTAAACTTTCCTGGAGTAGTCTGCAGTGTCATAAATGTTTGCAGAATTGACTGTTCCCTCCAGAGGCGGCCCCACGCTTCACTGTCCCTGCTGCATACAAATGAAGTCACTGCACAGCACAACCAAGTGCATATGCTGTGGTGTGACCTCCTGTTTGGTGACATCCATCAGTGAATTGCTCTGTGGTAGCGGCTGCCTGAAAATCAGCTGGTATATGAATTTCTACTCTGATTTTGCTAAAACCCAATCAATAAGGGCACATAGCTTTAGTGTTCTCATATACCTGCTCTGTGAATAAAGTAAATGAAATATTTGTGTAGACTTTTGTGATTTCTTTTTAAGGGCCTGACCAGAAATTGGAACATGTCAGGAGCTCTAAGGAGGGGACTGCAGACATGCACCATTGCATGCACAGGAACTGCAAAATCTGCTCTTCTGGGTGGAGGAAAAGGAAAATAAACCCAAATATCAGTGAGCACTTATAAAAAGTCTTGAAAGATTAATTTGACATAAGTTAGTATTGCACTCTCTGATGTTAGGCCCTTGTGAGCAGGTAATTCTGATTAAACTAAAGAAGTGTTATAGATTATTGTTCAAATATAAACATATATCCCAGCTAGATCTATACTTGCACAGAAATTTGTGTAAAACATTCTCTTGACATGATAATTGTAGGGATATTTTGTTTTTCCTGTAAAAAGCAAAACCATTAACCAATCTGATACTTTTGTGATTATGGAAAGATTAGGTACCAAGTGGAAACGATGGATCACTTTTTATTCTAATAGGAAAACTGGGCCAAATCAAACAAAAGTGCAAATAGCAGTTTCAAAACAAAAGGAGATTCTCTACTGAGTGTGTCACTAAGCACAACATGCTCGGCTATTGAAAAATTTCCATGACTAATTGGAAATCTTCTGTAACAAATTGCTACTAAGGGTAATACAGAGCTATCCCACTTGGACCAAAAAAGACCCAATACCCCTGGTGTCAACACAGAGAACATATAAATATTTGTTATTTTCTGACGTTCATTCTTAGGTATTGTCTTTTAGTTACAGACAGTATGAGTGGCTTTCTAAGTAAGAACAGCAGTGCCAGCATGAGACAGGGGGGTTATTATTCCTAAATGTTATGTTATTGTTCTTAAAACATTCTCCTGCTAAGAAACAGTGCAACAAGATAAAAACAATGGTATTATACTCAGGAGAAAAAAAACAATGGCTTTAGGAAAAAAACAGTGCTGGGAAACGGAGAGGAGGCTTTGCAAAAGAGCACTTGTTTTGCTTTGCAAGGGTTTACACGAGACTGAATGTACAAAATGGCTAAGAGCAGAGACCAGAGCATTTAAATGAGCTTTTCAGAAGTTTACTTAATAGATACATGTTTTACATCAGGGACAGATGATAGCAACTTTCCTTGCTCTGAGTTTTTGTTTCTGAAAAAGGCGTGGGTAAAAGATAAACATATATGCTCATGTTTATTACTGTTCTAGTGAGAGAAAGACATTTGATTAAAACTATCATTTACTTTTCAGCTACAAAAGTTATATGCTAGTCTTTGGTGCTCAATAAGTTTTGTTATGTCATCTCAAAATTGGTTGGTGCTCTGTCTTAAAATCCTTCACCTTCTTGCCAGTCCTCTTTAATTTTTGTTCCTATCTTTTTCCCTAACTCCCTCTTCAGCTGTCCACAATTATAAAAGTAAATGATTTCAATATGATGCAAAAGTGTAAACAAACCCTTACCCTGCAATTGTTCTAGGCACTGTGAAAGAACAAATAATCATTTTGACAGGTAGACAGGAGACAGGTCAAAGTGATCTGCTGAAAGTCTGCCTTCAAGAAAGGGCAGCAATGCAAAGCTTCTTTCCCTTTTTTTTCTTTTACCTTTGTTTTCTTTCCTTCCCCCCACCCTCTTAAATTTCAGGGTGACCCAACAGCATTCACAGATATTGAGCTAAAATAGTCAGTGACTTTGTCCACAGAAAACCATTTCTAAGGCAGATACTGCAGAAATACATGATCTATTTTTTAAGTAGTGGTATGAGATCCCTTTGCTTTTGCATAATGTTATAAAATGCCATTGTAATTTTCTTAGTATATTACAATAAAATACACTCTGAACAGTAACTACTTAGAGATATGGTAATAAGATACTTTCTTGCAAGTGGAAAATTTGGACACTGGAATGGGAAGGGATCAGCTCACCAATTTTTTCTTCCTACTTCTCACTGTTGGAAGGAGAGATCCCATCCTGTTAAAACAAGGTGTGTTTGAAATAATAATTTGGCGCCCTAAATTATGGACCTTAAAATATTATGCAAATGCTGCAAAATATTTATAGAGACATCTATATATATTACACATATATATGAGTAATACATTTTTAAATTCTTTTTAAGGACCTCCTGTGTCCTGTTCTGAAAATTCACTCATGTTCTCAAGTTTTGGCCCTCCCCCAGGCTAGGGAGAACAGACCTTTTTCTCCTCTAATGGCAGCTGGCACCAATCATCACTTTCCAGCAGCTACCCTGCTAGTCTGTGTACAGCCTTATCCTGCTCTGGGCACAAAGGGCAGTTGGGACGCCTGTTGTGGCACTCATGGCCTTGTGTGGTTCACGGGGGATCATAGTGGGAGCTGAGGCAGGGAGGAGGCGGCTCCTGGCCACAGTGTCCTGGAAGCAGGGAGGTGTCTGGATGTCCTGATGCCCCTGTGACCAGGGCTGCCACAGGCAGAGTGGAGGTGTCAGGGTGTGCTGGTGGCCCAGTGCTGCTCACAGACCTGGGCTGTTCCTGCATGTGTGGGGAGATGGGCTCCAGGAGGCACCACCAACTCACATAAGAGACCTGTGTTTTCTGGTAGCTCTCAGCTACACATTTGCTTGTGTTATTATTTCTCATGCTGGCAGGCTTAAACTACCAAGGGTAATCCTGGGACAAGCTACAATTACAACTTCTTTCTGTTGTGGAGACATGACCTTTGACTATTTGATTGCACCTGGCTTTGGATCAGGGCCTGCAGCCAAAGCTGTGTCACTAGCATACATGCAACACTCTCTGCAGAGCCTCTAAGTATAAGCCATCACTTCTCTGATCTAAAATACACATAATTGCAATGAGCTGTGAGATCCTCCAGCATTTCACAGCATACAGAAGAGATTTATTAACAAAGATTTTCTGTTTGCAGATACAGAATATTAGAAAAGGCCAAATTTTTAGCCTTCATGGAACAGTGAAGCCTACTGGGTGAAGAAGGGGTGAATTCTGGGGTGTGTGTGTGTCTGGGGTGTGTACACCTTTTCCATGTAGCACTTGGTAGTTCTATGAGGACAGATCTTCCAAGAAGCCTCACAAAATGATTGCAGCTTTACAGTCCAGTTGAGGTTAAAACACAACTATTAAAAAAGGTGATATGGGCATTCCTCCTTCTGTTACTAGATAAATTTGGGTCATGCCTTTTCATACAAAATGATGGCAAATTCTGGTTAGTAATCCATACATACAACAGAATTATTTTTTGAGTTAATGAAAGAATTGTGGGTGAGACTAGTTCAGCAGTCAGAGTGCTACAAAGGCTGTGTCACCATCTCACCTTTAGGCACAACCAGGGGCTGTCTGGATCAGTGAGACTCTACCTTCAGCTCTTCTGTGCAAGGTGGGACCAGCCTACTGTGACTCTGACAGCAAAGCGGGTGGGAGAGAAGCACTGCAGCTACCAGGGCACTGAATATCAGTGAAGCTTCCAGCATCAAAAAACAGCCCCAAAAAACTCTCTCAAAAGGAGCTGCCCTGCCAACCTCTACATAATCCAGTTTATCTGGATTATGCTTTGTAAAAGCATCAACTTATTAAATACAACAGAGTCAACTTCAAACTTACTAAAAAAGAGAGCAGAACACAATGAATATATTTTGGTCAGGCACCGTACAATATTTATGGCCTTTGTTCCCCACCACAGTTATGCTACAGATGCATTTTATGTGAGTAGATCTCATTAGACAAGCAGGCGTTTGCAAAACATTACAAATGCAACAGAGTATAATGAGTCCACTTCCAGAGAGGATATTCTGGTATGCTGCAGGCCTTGATTGGGCAGCTTGTTTAAACATCAGGTTAAATCCTTTTTAAGTGAAGTGCTTTATAGAAGTTTTGCAGCAGTGCTCTTAATGACTGCAAAAAAAAAAAAAAAATTGTCAGGAAACAGAATGAGGTCAGCTCTCATTTTCTTCCAGCTAACCACTCCAACAAACCTAATTCCCAATTTTTTTCAGCCACATGAATTCTGTGTGGAATTAGAGGGAATACGTGTTTCCTCCTTCCTCTCCCACCAAACATCCTCCCGATGCTACCCCACCTCCATTGCTCCAGCTCCAAATCTTATGCCCCTCGGTCTCGGGCTGGGTTTTCCGCCGGGCCCCTCGTGCCCAGCTGTGCCAGCGGTTTCCAGCTGCGGCAGGCCCCGGCAGGTGGCACTCGGGCTCCGCACCTCGGGGCGCCAGGGACGGGGCGAAGCGGCGCTTTCGGGGCTGAAATCGCCGACAGCAGCCTCTGTCGTGAGTGTCCCGCGGGTGAGCGCGGCCGTGGCGCGGGGGAGGTCACCCCGCGCTGCCGGGGACAGCCCGAGGCGGGAGCACCCTGGCTGGAGGGAGCGGAGGCTCATGGCTGAGCATCGGCAGCATCCCCGCAAACCCTCACGGAAGGAGAATTTAAAGCACAGTTATTACCCCCAGGGGGAAATGCCTGCATTGAGAGGGGAATATATATATGCATACTGTAACTCCTGCTAGTGTTAATGGGAATTATGTGTGTAAATCCCCGAATTCCAGCGTACAAAGATGAGAGTGTCCCCGTAAGGGTCTGAATTATGCATTTGAATTAAACCTGACTGTTGGGAAACTCACAGTGCTGTGGCTCTTATTATATATTTATACTTAGTAGGACTAAGTTTCACCTGAAACAACAGAGCCTGAAGTGTTATTTGTTCCAGCACATTATTTTGTTAGATGTGATAATCAGCTCACAGCAGGACTGTGAGAGGCTACTCAGCTTGTTGACAATTTTGGGTCCCATCCAGCTTCAAGCAGCTTCTGAAGCAGCTCCAAAGGCTGCAGAGGGGATCCCAACCCTGGTTCCTCAGGAAGATGTGGCCAGGGCACTGCTGACTGTCCACAGTCTCTTCCCAGGACATCCCTTTCCCAGGGCAGAGTTATGTATTCTGTTCTGTTTGGGATGCACTCCCACCCCAAAGCAAAGACTACAGGTGAGCAGAGGTGCTGCTGTTCCCAGCCCCCTGTATTTTGCCAGGTGAAGGAGACTTTTTCTATGAGCTAAGTGCCTAAAAAAGCAGTCTGAGATGGAGGAGGAGCTTCAAATCTGTTCTCCTTGATTTACTGGGCTACTTTGTAGATTATTTCAGGAATTATGTGACCTAAGGGTATGACTTCCATTAGCATCGCCTTTGAATTAGGAAGGTGCCTTTCACAGGAGCTTTTGTCCCACATTTATCACCTCAACCTCAGATCAGATTTAATCCCAGGGTATCCCTTCTGTCAAGGCTGCATATCTTCCCTCAGATCTGAAGGGAAGGAAATCCTGTCTTGACCCTCGTGTGTCAGCAACTGGATTTGGTGAGCAGCCATGGTGCTGCAGGAGGGATGCCATGGAGTTGGGGGTTTTCCTAATAGAGAAACATGTCTAAGGAAGCCATCTCCATGCCTGCAGCCTGCCCCATCTTACCTTCATCATCTTATTGATGAAGCATCCACAGGGAGGACAACGCAGAGGACAGCTGTGGAGGGCCTGAGGCAGCAGCACATGCCTGGTGGGGAGGGGTTCCCTTTCCAGGGGTGTCTGGCTGATGTGCCTCAGGGATGCAATGGTGCTGGGTGCCAGCATGAGCTCCAGGAATGTTACATGTGTGCAGGGATGGCCACAACCATGGTGCAAAACTGCGGCCAAACAGCCCCTCACACCCCCTCCCATTCGGGCATGTTTTCTCCTCCTTCCCATCTCTTTCTGTTCAGTGCTCAGACACTTCATTCCTCTCAGCTACCGCTTGCGAGAGCAGCCATGCATGCCCTCTAATCCTGTGCAGTCCCAAGGTTAGGCTGAAGCAGACCAGCACTTAATGTTACCCTAGATTTTAATACCAGTCATAGAGGCAGGGAATTGCTCCATTGTGAATGAATCCTTAATCTATCAAGTTATTTGGAACAGCACAGTTAATTAATTTAATTATTTTTAAACCTCACTCTCCTGCCTTAAGCCTGGGTGTGTCTCCAACAAATTCATTTTCAAATCTTGTAATGGAATAGAAGCATTGCCAGTCCTCATTAAAAACATCACAAAAGCCACAGCAGCAGTGCTGTGTTCCTTGTAATGATTTGTTTTACGGACAGATCAAACAGCCTGTTGACAATGGTTGGCTGCAACCGACAGCCTCTTCTAATAAGATAAAGAAGTTGTACATTTTATTGATTATAAAGTAGATTGGGATTTTGTCTCTTTAAATTTTTTATTGGCTAAAATTGGAGGACTTAGGCCTTTGAAACTGCAGCTTGCCATGACATTACAATGAATTATAATCCTAACCTATTCATGCTTCCTCAATAGCCTGACCCGTTTGCCTGCCTTGCAAGCATGTTGTAAAATGCCCCACATTTACATACATACTTTCAGGAGCTTTTTATTCAAGAGCTGCGGCAGACTGAAGAAAGAAAAAGGGGCTGAATGGGCAAGAGTTGTTGAGATCCTGGAATTTTAAGAGCCTTGCAATATCTTGTCGCAAGCTGCGAGCTCAAAGCAGACATTTTCGGATAAGGTTCTTAGTTTTTCATTACACAGGAGTTGAAATTTTTAATCCTTTCTGGCTCTGAAGATCTATGTTCTTGGGCATCCTGGGGATGGAGCTCACATTGCTGAAATAAATCTAACACCTTCTAGATCAATTTTTAGGGTCAAATCTTACAGAAGCTCAAGGCAAATCGAGGAGATTTTTAAAGATAATCACCAATATTGGGACCCCAAATCTGGTCTCAGTATCTTTCTTGCAACCCCAGGTATCTCCCTGCCTGAATCCAAGCTGTGCAGGCATTCCAGCTCTGCCTGTGCATTTGCAGAGAGCGGTGCAGGTAGATGGGGATGTGTCACAGTGGCACTCAAGTGCCCTGCCTGGCACTGTTTGAAGGGGGAGGCCAGTGAACTTCTACGGCCATCAGCGCAGGGTGCCCCGAAAACATCATAATGTCAACTGCACTCTTCTAGCAGCAAGAGAAAGGCAAAGAGAAGAATTGCTTATGCCTTCCCTGACACACCCTTGTGGGTAAGAAAGCTGGAGCACCTGACTCTGTCAGTAAAGCTGCACAGTTGAGACAGCATCAAGAAGGAACCCTGACTGCTGGTCTCCAGTATCAGGATTATTTTTGTTCTGCTGCTCTGTCTGCTCTTTAGCTGCTCACCCATAGCAGTGATAAATGAGGGGGTGGGGGGAAGTTTTGGAAGGAGCTGTCAGAGCACAGGCTTCTACCTACTGTCTCAGGCACTTCCAAAGGGAGAGACATTCGGGCCCCTCTTGGGCCCATGATTTCTTACTTCAGCAGCTGAAATTTGTTAGGAAAACAGACCCCTACTGTGCTGAGTAGCAGCTCGTGGGCAGGTTTCTGGCAAACACTCCCAAAAAGTAAAAAATGTAGATTGGAACCCTTACAGGAGCTGTATCACATGCTACCTGGACCCACTGCTCCTGTTTACCGGGCACTTTGGGATAAGTGGATCAGTGTCACCCTTGCAGCTGGCTATCAATCAAGAGTGTGACAAACAACCCTTGCTCTCTTGTTATGCAATTGGATATAGGTTACATCTCCCAGAAATGCTGGATCTAGCACATGATGACAGTAATTGCCTTCCTAGCATTCACATCTGTGTTAAAAGGACAGACTATCCACATGCTCCTCTTTTCCTAAACTAGTTCATATATATGAAAAAAAAATAAAATGCATCAGATACTACACCACCCTGAAAAACATCACTGGATTGAGCATTTCATCCATGTGACCCTTTCCATGTTCTCAGCCTCAACGTCATTTTGTAAGGAGGAAAGAACACACACAGAGCCCACAGCAAGTGACAAGGGGAAAGGGAAACTCAGTTTCCGGTTGCTTTAGGATGGACAGCTTGTGAGCTCCTGCCCACAAAGGCATGAGGTACTGCAAAGAGGTCTGCTACCACTGTGGGACTTTGACCTCTGATGGACCTCTGTCCCCATGTGAGGACCAGCTCCCAGATCTGCTCGTCTGCTCTGTCAGCCTGGAAGCTGGATCTGAAACCCAGCTCTTCAAACTGGCAGTGTTTCCACGAATGGTGACCTACTGAGTGCACCCATAGTTTGGGACTTATATGCCTTATTTTATTTTAAAATTATTATCTGAAGTGGTTTAGTAACTCCACCACAGATTTCAGCGGGGTGCTTGAGCTCAGGAGACTGGTTTGAAAATTTTGACCTAAGTATATGGGTTATTACCAGGTAACACCCATCCACTCACGAAAAGGATCAGTTAAAAGCAGCTTGCAGTGCAACAGTTCATGCTATCTCTGTCCTACAGGGATGGAAAGTCCTTTGGTTTCCTGTTTGTTGATCGGGTGCTTTCTCCAGTGCTCAAGTCAGTCAAAGGGAAAAAAAAAATTAACAGAGCTTCATAGAAATATTGCATTCTTTCCCAGAGTGGAGGCAAAACAAACAGAAGTTTAAAGTAAACAATCTCTACCAGCAGATCTTTTCCCCTTTTATTGCATGAATTACAATGCCCTTCAGCCAGCAGAAGGCAGAGAAAGTTCTGCCAGGAAAAAGAGTTATTTGAAAAAGTTTACTTTAAACTTTTGTTTGCTTTGCTGCGTGTACACACACACACACATAAAAAAAAAAAAAAAGGAAAAAAGAAGAGAGAACCTTTCTTCTTCCACTTTAGTGCTAGGTAGAAAGAAAATAGATTTCTCTTTATTGACTGGTATGTGATTGGCAGAAGTAAAGGCAAGTTTCCTCATGGTCATGCCTCTGTGCTCAACCATGACCTGGAAGAACATTGTGAAAGATAAAGCAGGACTGTCCTGTTCACCAAGGACATGCAGAGCAGTGGAAAAAACAAAATATGAGTGTCTCTGATCATTCCACTGATATAAACAAGCACAAAGCTACTAAAGCCAAACAGCATAATTTTGTACTAATATAACTGCTCAATGAATCTTTTTCTTCTAAATCTCTGTCCCTTTTTAAATGAGGACAGAAATTGCAGTCTGTTTTCATTCTCACTCTTGTAAATCTGGAGTAACTGGAAAAGAGATAAAAAAAACTTTGTTGGCTAGGACAAAAATTCTGACTAAAAAGTAAAGTGTTCTCAAAACAAAAACCGTCACCTTTTGTAAAAATGTTCCCATTTCTGATTGGTTCTAGTGTTTTCATTTGAAACAGACTCCTTGATCAGAAGTTAATAAAAGTGTATTGTGAAATCTCAGAGCATTTTATAAAATGTATAAGAAAAATAGGTGGTTTCGTGAAGACTTTATAATAGAATAAGAGACAAAGGAAGATAAAAAGAGATTTCTAGCAAGTTATAAGCGGAGGGGGATAAAACTGCATAGCAGTTGGATTAGTGCAGCATGAGTTTGTTTTTAAAGTACATCCCTTTTCTTCACTTCCACCCTCTCCTGTTTGCCCCACAAGCCTGACCTTGTTCCTCCCCATTTCAAAAGAGCCGTCCCTTCTTATTTCCCTTCTGATCCGCATTCCTCACTGCTGGCTGTAATGGGGCGATAAAGGCACCAGTAAACCCAGCCAGCTTGCCTAAGATCAGACGATATGGAGGGTGATGTTAGCAAATTAACTGATTGGTGTAAAACAAAGGGGGGAAAAAATGCTGTCAGGAAGCTGAGAACTTTTGAACCCATTTGAACAAATACGTGGCAGAGGAGCAGGCTTGTCTGTGACAGGAATAGCGTCTGCAAGAGCCAAGCCAGAGCTTGGAAACTACAATCAGATGCAGCCTCAGAGAGCAACCCCCGGTAGAGGAACAAAGCAGTTTAAGAAAGGGGAATTCCCGCCTTGCAAAAGGCAGGACACGATGGGATGCTCCTCGCTGCCCTGTGCTCCAGACCCTCCACTCTGCAGCACCTGCCAAGAGACAGTGAAGCCTCTTTGTACACTCCCCTTGGGACTGCGTGTTCAAGGGCCCTGGGCTGGTAAAGAAAGCATGCTGTACTGAAAATAATTGCAGTTAAGGCTTTGAGACACACAGACACTTATTTATTTTGCTATTAGCTGGCTCTCCTGCTTCTCTACCAGCACTAAGAGGGTTAATACCTTACTCCTGGGCTAGTCTCCAGAGATACTGCTCTCTGTGGCTCCAGCTGGCTTTCAGAAATCTCCAAAGTTTTGCTGCCCTCATTAGTGATAGACGTGGGAGTTACAATTTGAAATTTAGGGTCCCAAAAGTAAACAACTGTGAAATCCCAGGAACCCGTGGAAGCACTCTCAGCTGTGCCAGTGGTACAGATCACAGAAAACATGCCCCCACTTAGTGCTGAACACGAGGCTTTATTACCAACAACATCATTTTCTGTCTCCCCCTCTGCTTTGTCACAGAATTCCAGTGCAGCTTTCTCTGGGAGCCTTCTGCTTAAAATTTGCTGCTGCCCCAGAGCTCCAGAGCGTGGTGTCTCACTGTGATGGGGACACTGGTAACACTAGGGACAGCAGCACTGTGTCCTGAGCTGCATCCTGCCTGCCTCCTTCTGTCCTGATGGCACAGCCCCAGTGCCTGCCCCAGCCAGAGCCAGGCACCGATTCTATCCTGGACATGGCCCTGTTATTCCAGTACATTTATTACAGCCAGCACCTAAACTAACCCGAACCAGAACGCATCTCAGCCTCTGCTTTTGTCATGGAAGTGGACAGAATTGTTCATCACCTCCAAGCAGTATACTCGAGAACCACCTCTGGTGCATGCCTGTTGCAAATTCCCGTCCTCTCTTCCTGATATAGAAAGGGGAGATCTGAAATGTGGCTGAACTCCTGCAGAGAACATTTGCTTTGTCAACCAGCCCATACCACTCATATGCAGAATCTGACAGGTAAAGCCTCTGAGCTCAGCCTGCACTGACGCTGTACAGGGCTTGGAGCAGAGATTATTGCTTCACTGTCACCACATACAGCCCTTCACTCACCAGCAGCTGGTGTGCAGAGAACAGACTTGGTACAACTATCACTTGTGCCATCCTTCTTTAGTAGTGCTTTGATTTTGGTCTGGGGAGGACAAGACCATTCAAGCCATGCAACAGTATAAGCAGATCTCACATGTTCACATTGTTTCATGAAAGCTGTGCAGAACCACAGGGTCTTTCCCTTTTTCTTCCTTACTGTAAACTTTTTCCTGATCTTCCTGCAAGATTATGCTGTCTGATTCATGAATGTGTAGTATTTTTAGCCTAGAAATGTTGCACACATATAATTCATTAAAAAGGTAACATATAGGATATCATTTGGAGTTAAGAATCAGTTTGATGTTTTCTCACTTTTGTTTAGCTTCAGGGAAGACATCCTTGCAAAATTACCATTTGATGCTTCTCTCATTTTCCCAATAATCCATAAAATCTGTTTGTGTTACCCCCAGACCCCAAAGCGTCCTTTGTGTGCTGCCACCTCCTGCTGGGAACAGTAATATTCTCCTTTCCTTTTGGCAAATACAGTTATTCAGGTAGGGAACCATGAGGTTCTCTATTTTGTCCCAGAATTTATTCTTTTATCATTTTCCCCCCCTCTTTGAAAACTTTACACACTAGGGTTAGGACACATTCATGCCTTTGTTTTGCTACCCATCATTGTTTTTACCTTTGTATCCCCATTGCAGCACTAATATCCCGCACTCACTCCAAAGCCAAAAGTTCCACTCCAACCTTCTCAGCTGTGCTGGGGGCTTCAGCTGGGGCCTGGAAGAAAACTGCAGGGCAAATGGTGGTGCTGGGTGCACCGCAGACAGAGGGTCTCTGGGTAGGTGTGTCTTCATCAGTACCTGCCAGGGGAGGATGGACACCTGGTCCTGCGCCATCCGTTTGGAGAAGGAGTGTATGCATTACTGCTTCTGAGAACAAGGAATCAAACCCCAAAGTCTTTAGGAGTCATATTATAGGTATTAAGTGTCAGTTGCAGTGAAGACAAGGCAGAGCTGAGCATCGGGAGTTTATCCTTCAGTAGAACGTGCACAGTAATTTCAGTGAGGATTTGCTTTGCTTTTTTCTGCTTCAGTGCAACCCACCTGCCAGAGATGAGTACAAGCTGCCTCTACCCTAGCTGGCATCTATGCTAAATGGGTTACAGCTGCTACTCACCTCATTTAGGACCTAACCCCTTGAAGACAGAAGCTGTGACTTTTGCACAGGATTGATGAGTCCTAGCTGTGTATTTGCAATTGGTATTTCTGCAGCTCTCTTACACGGTGAGGAGCATGTTTTCAGCTTAAGAAGTGTGACCTGATCTTTCATCTTGAGCATAAATGAGCTCATACCAACATGGCTAAGGTGGGCATTTGTAAGTGGAGGGAAAAAACTCACATATGTTAAGTGACAGAGACAAAATCAAAAACGCCTGAGGAGTGGTAAGAAAAACAACTTGAACTTCACTTAAAAAAAAAAAAGGCTCATAAACATAATGGAATGAAAAACAGCTAAATGAATTCCACTACTGATAATGAGCAGGAAGCCCAGTGCTTGGGATCATGAGTTTATGCAAATCTGTTATTACTGCAAATTGGCATCCTAAGACCCTGATCATACAACACTTGCACATATGCTTAACTTTATGCACATGAGCAGCCTCATTAACGCCAAAGACTTAGTCGTGCATAAAACTGAGCAAATACATGAGTGTTTGTAAGACTGGGATTTAAACACAAGGGAGAGAAAACAAATTTACTGTATCATCAACAATTATTTCTGAAACTCAACAGAAGCCAAGGTGATGCCAGAAGTCTGCATAGTGCAGAAACATTCAAAGAGAGAGAGAGGAATGGGATTTTGAAGATTGTTGCCTTTAACTCAATCCATTAGATCAAATAATGGTGGGCCAGACACAGGAGGAAAACATCCCTGCCCAGAGTAAATATAACTGATTTTAACTAGGTAAACTGGATTGTCTCTTAAAAAGATAGTTTTCAAACTTAGTTATTATAAAGAAGAACAGTTTATAATCACCTTGGATTTGACTAAATTATTCAGCAGTGTCTCACAAAAGTCTTACAAAATTAATTTAAGTGGTGTTAGGTTTACGTGGATTCAGAGCCAACTGCAGCATTTATATAAACAGTTGCAATAAATACAAAGGCTTACATTGGAGGGAGGTGCCTATCGCACTGCAGTGAAGACTGATGGCCGGTCTTGGAGCTAATTGTAATTAGAATATTCAGCAATGCTTTGGAAAAGAGAGGAGCTCCCCTATGCTATGAAATTTGATGAAAATATGCTTTTTCCTTGGGAATTCAGAAGAGTAAATACAATAAAATTTGAGTACTTACCAGCAAGACAAGAAAAAACCAAAGAGCTATAAAACAACATCTGTAGAAGTAAAGCTTCTGCCAAATTTAAAGGGATAGTTCTGGAAAGGGAATTCTGGGAAAAAGTGCAACCCTGCATTGGGAAGATGTAAAATAAAAAATAGGGCCTCTACAAAATGTAATTGTTATCATAAATAGAATCAGTCATAATTCATGTTTGTGTTTCATGATAATTTCAGTGTGTTTTTTAAGCATTTTTTTGTTCCACTTTGAAAAAAAAATGAGTACATTCTCAGCAGTCAGTTTTATTGTTACTTTTTGGTGCGTATGGATTTTTTTCCCTATTTTCTGTTCTTCTAATCCAGTAGGATTGCTGCTGTCAATATTTCTGTGTAGCAGTAAAGCTGATGGAATTATTGTATTTCATATTAGTCACATCTTGCAGCTGGTTTTGAAGCAGCAGTTCCAGGGCCTCCAGGTTCCATGTATGGCCATGGATCTGACTCCTGGCAAAGTCTGGATATGTCAAGGGCCCTTGGTTCTCCGTAAGGTTTGTTCAGGAGGGTTGTCATGGAGATACAGAGTTTGAAAACAGCAGTCCCGTCCTTCTGTGACTGCATCTCCATGGACAGGCTGCCCACAGCGATGGCCATGAGGGCTGAGCTGGCAGGGAGCCAGGCAACTTGTGAAAATGCTTTAGCACATTTGCACTTGACAATTTGGTTGTGCTTAAATGGACTATCAGAGCATTGATCATCAGCTGTTTTCAAGTCTGCATCCATCTTAAAGGCTTAACTTTATATAAAAATTGCATGGGGGAGTGACTTTGGTGAGGTGGCATCATTACTTCTGTAATCTCACAGAACAGAAATGAATGTATGAGAACAAAGAGAAAAGAGTAACACAGGCTGGAGCAGGTTGTCGGTTGAGGCCCTCCTCCTACCAACTCTTTTCCCAGAGGAAAGTAAGTTTTAACTTTCTTCATGCGTTTGGCCTTTTTTATCTCACCTATACAGATTTCAGAAAAGGAGGTAGGGCTTCTTCTGGGATTAACTGGCACATGGCAAGAGTGTGATTATGAACTGGGCTTTAAGGAACTATTTAAATAAAGATATAAAGGTGATATTATTGATGAGAAAAGTGATGCTGGAGGTGTAGCAGCTGGAGGAATCAGCCCTGAAAATATTTGTTCTGCTTCATATAATCATGTGCAGCATTGCTTTATATGTGTGGCCAACAAGGTGAGCAAGTCTGCAAATTCCTGGCTTCAGAACATCACCATGTTCTGAGTTGAAAGTCTGTGACAACTGGAGACTGGAGGAAAGTCTGAAATAAATTTGCACTGTATTTATCTCATTTTAAATGACTACCTGCTTCATTCCAATAGGTAAAGAGTACAGATGATCTGTTTATTAGCACAGCTCTAGCAGACTGAGCCTCCCAAAGGCTGTGCTGATAATATTGCAGTTTCTTTGAAATACAATACTAATTCTTTGGGGGAATATTTATTTCAGAATAGATGAGTCTTTATTTATTTTGTTCTGAAGCACACCTTGAAATGCAACATTGAACATAAATTTCTGTTTAGTTTAATGGAAAAAATTTCATCATCAAGCATTTACTTTCAGAGTGAAATCTTAACATTTTACTTTTTATCTCTCTGGTCAATTGCTGATTTGTTTTTACTTTTTTATTTTCCCTGTTGGCCCCACTGGACAGGTCACATGTCTCTAAAAATTGTGTAATCTTAAAAAGCGTTGAACAAAATTCTTGGTTTTCATATCAGTCAGCTAGTTGATCTGATAAATTGATTACATGAATTTGGAAAAACAGTTTGCATAGCACTTGAGTGCAAGTTTGCACAACAAAATTGTAACTAATACCTGATCATTATTTTTCTGATTTGATACCATAGACTCATAGAACAATCCAGGCTGGAAGGGATCTCTGAGGGTCATCTCATCCACCTTCCTTTTCAAAGCAGGGTCAGGTATGAGATCAGGTTGCTGGAAACTTTATGCAGTCTTAAAAACGTCCAAAGATTTTAACACAACTACACAAGTTTTCTGGGCAATGCTTTCCAACCCTTGACCATCCTCATAGTGAAAAGGTTTTTCCTCATATCTTGTTGAAACCTCTCTTTTTTAAGTTTATGTCTGATGTTACTCCTTCTCTGCTGGGCTGGGGCTCATGTAACTAAGGGCTGTGACAAATAAACCCCTTAATTTCTCCTCAGTACATCTGCATGCACTAGGAAGGACAATTGCAATATCCTTCAGGGTCTGAGGCAGGGAATCTAAAAACATTTTTCTGCTCTTTATGTGCTGTATTAAAAGATGAAAATTCATCCTTGTATGTAAGGAAAACAGAATTTCAATGAAGATCTGACCCAGAGACAGGAGAGCAGTTTCCCTATAAAAGATGTTCTTTCATTACAAAGACCATTGTAAGCTAAACATTTATGATATATTTTCTTTCCAAGGAACTTTTTTCAATCTCCCTGAGCATGCTGAAGTCATTATATAGTTACTAGAGATGCTTTGTCCAGATCAGCTTACTATAGGTTACAGTTCTGCAGGAGATTAAAAATGATGGACTGGTAGATATCCTTCTAAAAATACTCTTTTAAGTAATATGTATCTGCATTTCCCAACCTTAGAAGAACATATACAACAGCAAAGGAAATACAGCAAATAATTGAGAGCAAACGATATGTAACAATGAGAACTTTTACCACTGTATTTATTTAAATGAATGGAAATGTCAAAATGTGAAAGCAAAGCAGTTCAGTTTATTCACATATTTTACATTCAAAGGACCAGGAGATTTCTGTAGTATTTTTTTTTAAAATAGACCCCTCTTTTTTCAAAAAACTTAACAGAGGCATGGAATATACTTAATGGAGCCTGTCATTGCAGTGCCTACAACGAAAACCTTGTGTATATGGAAAAAAAAAAGATAAAACCCAAAGTTGATCATTACTAAAAAGGATTTCTTTTAATATAAATAAAATTCAGAATAGTGCTTTATTTTAAAAGACAACACAACAGTGGGATTTATTGACAACTACGTATTTACAGTGCCTTACTGGTAAAAATATTGGGCTTCATCTGAGATCCTAGACACTTCCTGAGAAGGCAACGTGGACAGGAGATTGCTCAGCACTTCACATAAGTTAGGTGCTAAAAGGGTGAAATTAAAGCATACTTTTCAAATATCAGTTTTCATAAGTGGAACTGTTGATGCATTGTGTTTATGCTCTGATCTGCCAAACTTGCACCTCGATACTCCCTTTGATTTCAGTAGTTCTATGTACACTCCTACGGTTAAGTGCAGGATTGTTTTGAACCCAGGAGCCTCAGAGGAAGAAAACTGCTTGACTCAAAGATGCTATGACTAGTGAAAACTGTTGTAATTGCAATTTTACACGGTACAGAGCCACATTACCTTGAATTTAAAATTGTGTTCTTCTGCATGAGTGATTTCTATCACTTTAATTTGATCCTACAACGTCTGGATTCCAAGCATCTCTATGAAGTGACAAATCTGTGAAACCATCCTCTTCCCACAGTCTCCAAAATCATAGTGCCAGTTTAGCAGATCTCAGTCTTTTTGGCAATTAAATAAAACAAGAACCAGATCCTTTTCAAAGTATTCACAAAATAATCTTTCAGTTATAAAATGACTGTCCCACCATTCTTGTATCAGATCTGACCTCAGCTCTTTAGATCTAAACAGTTCTTTAGAAGTTATAAAAATAAAGGATTGATTAATATACAAATATATATTTCAGAGTGATAAGAATAATATTAAACAAATTCCTTTTTAAATCTACTTTAAATTAAAAGAAATGTTTTCAAAAGTCTAGGCTGAAGCAGATCTTTATCTATTGACTCTTTAATGGAACCCATTCCCTGCAGATGGTCACATACAATTTAAAGTAAGAAGTTCATTACTACAAAAGGATGGTGAACGTTTCCACTAGCAAAGCACTTCATAAAATCTGCTGTGCCAGTTGGTTTTTGGTATCTTGCTTTCAAGAATTGCAGGTATTTTCAATATTAGAAACAAAACCTCAGTCATGATGTATTGGGGTTCTTTAGAAATTTGCTTCTTTCCCTTGTCTTTATTAATATTTGTTTGGCAGTGATCCAGTTTGTTTTGTATACTGTTTGTATACAGAATAATATAGATGTTCTGCATGAATGCACATGTATGTACAAAACCAGTAATTCAGTTAAGAGATATGTCTGCTCACGGGGTCATTTCATACTTTCACAATACCATATTTTGCAGTAATATCCATAACAACACCATGTAGGTTGCTTCCTTCTTCTGCTGAGATGCCTATGGGTGCTTTCCTTCCCTTCATCTCAAGCAGCCGAAACAGCAAGGAACATTTTTGAACAATCTATAATACTCCTCCTGAATCTGAAAGAAAAATATTGAATTCAAATATGAAATAGATTTATTAATAGGTCCATATGTCTTTGAACTAATTTTGTACTGCTCGTGTCAGTAGATGTTTTAAGGTGGGGCTGACTTTTACTTTAAAACTGAACACTGAAGAAAGTTTCATCCCAGGGTAGTGTGGGTAAACCTTGCTGCTAATTGAAAAGATTGGAAAGAACTATAACACACATTGTATTATTTCATCAGGTTAATGACACTATAACCAGTTTTACAGTCAAAAGGCCCCATTTTTCCGTGTTTCATTCTTCAGTTTTAAAACTGGAGGAAATATCTGAGAACGTAAAAATTGGACAGAGGTTCTGCCACCACTGAAGTCCAAAGCTCAACTTCAGGGCTGGGCGCCCGACTGTGTAGTGACATGGAGTAGGACACTTACCTTCCTAGACAATACACAAAGAAATATGAAGATAAACATCCCCTGGAATGCATTGAAGATTGTGAAAAGATAGGCAGTGACCACGGATCCCTGGACAACATGGAGGACCCCGAAAATCCAGGTAGCCCCAAGGAGGAACAGGAGAGCAAGGGCACCTCGGGCACAGGATCTAGGCAGGAAGCAAACATTGTGAACAACATACAGGCACATGCTACTCCTCTTTCTTTTCCACTTTGGGTGGTGAATGCTGCCTCGGAAATTTTTTCACAGCTGCAAAGGCCTGAGAAGTGCAAGTGCAGGGGCTGCTCTTCAGGGTGTGCTGTAGCACTGTAGCATGAACAAACTCACATAATCACTTTGGAAGAGCAAAGGAGTAAAACTGGAGGGCCTTAAAACACTGGCTTCTTTAATCTTCAGATATGTTTTCTCTGGTGTACTGCAGCACCATATGATTTGATTTAAATCTACTGTTAGTGTAATTCCCCAAGGAAAAACATATGTCTGTTATGAAGCATTCCCCCACTTTTCCTCCTCCCCCTTATCTTCCTCAAAAAAATAACCCAGAAAAATGTTCAGTATGCACTTAGGTCAGTGCATGTGCATGACATCAAACGATTCCCAGGCTGCCTCTCAGGTTCACTGCAGACAATGGTGCCAGTTGTAAAACCAGACTTTCTTTTTTTAATTCTTTCTCTTAAAAAAAAAAAAAAAAAGAAGGGAAAGAAATTGTTTTTAGAACACAAGTACTCTCAAATAGTTCCTGGGTCAGCATATTGATGCCTTAAAATTGTAGGAACTGATTTGCTATGATTTTTGTTTTTCCAAGATGCTGTAAAGCACTGTTCACAGACTTGAGCAAATTACAGCATGTTGTTTTGGAAATGAAGCCACTGATTACTTTCTTATTCATTCTCAGCTCAGTCATTGCAGGACTTTCTTTGAACAGCAGACATTTTTAGCACTGTTCCCCTGAAAATGAATAATTTTCAACTTCTTTAGAACCAGGTCACCACATGAAGCTATGAAAGGTGAGGAATAAGAGAAAATAATCAATCAAACAATTGCTAAATCCTAACTATAAATCCAGTGCAATGCATTGAAATTGCAGGAGTATTCCTAAGCAACGCAAACAGTAAGTTGTTTTCAATGTTCCCTGTAGTACACTTCAGCTTTTCCTGCACAAACGGTTTTCAAGGTCCCTATAAATCAGTTTTAAAGAGAGTGAGTTGATGGAAAAATCATAGCAGCATGCAAAGTAAAATCCTGGAGAGAATCCACTCCATCCCCCCAATGCCACAGAAGCACAACATCCTACTGCAGATTTTCCCAAGTAGCATGAATGGCTCCAATCTCTTATCACTGAAATACTTTTTACTTCAAGGCAAATATTTTGGTCTCATTTCAGGCATAGTTTTGAAATCTGTTTTGCCTTGCCAGCAGCTGTGGAAAATACTTAAGAAAAAGAACAATTTCTTCTTTAACTTTGCCATCAGCCTTTACCCTCTGGTTGACACTGGTGCTGACCTTCCTTGTACACCTCTCACACGCCCCACAGCATGCAAGGTATTGTTCAAAGGGAATAATGGCAGCAAAATTTATGTCCAAATATATATAAGGGTAATAACAGAAAAAGATCTTTTTTTTCTACAAATGTCAGGAGATTAAACTCTTGTTTTTGAATATTCACTATCATCTCTGTCTGTATTTAAACTTACAGGAGGTAGAATTAGTATTGAATGGTAAACTTACCTTATATTTTCGTAACAACTGACTTCTGGCTTTAACATTGCAGTGTGTCGAAATACTTTATAAATAATCACTCCAAAAGCCAACAAATTAACCTGAGGGGAATTAAGAAAGAAATTTTTAGTTCAAAGAAGGATACATTTGAATGTCAATAACTGTTAAACATTTAAATGAAACAAGTCAGATAAATTTTCCGTGTATCTGAAACCTACAGAATCCAGTGCCAGCAGGGGAAAAAACTCACCCTGTCCTGATTCACTTCTATTAAAAAAATATGAGCCCTGAAATAAACATCGATCAAACAGGGATGTAACTCTGTCTTATCTCAACAGTATCACAACCAACAGTCTGCAAATGTTTATTGATTTTATTGGTAAATCTTTTCGATTTCCTGCTGAGATTATTTTTCCTAAATAGAGATGAAGGAAAGGAAAGGAAAGGGAAAGGGAAATGGAATTAAAAAAAAGGAAAGGGAAATGGAGAAACCCCCCAAAACCCCTCTACCCTGTGGCTTTTCTATTGTACTGTATTATGTTGATCTTGACAAATGGGTGTCTTTCGTTGCTGAATAACATTAATAGCATCGTATGTTCTGAGGTCTTTGGGGTGTGAAGAGTTTCAAGTGGCACAAAATCTTAGAGGTTTACACAAACAATTTAAAAAATCTAACTTTTGTTGAAATGTTTCTTGCTCTGTATTCTCTCTTATATTTTATGTTTGTTTCATAGATGAATAATTTTGGTATTTTTTTTCATTGACTTCTGTACAATGGCATTGCTCTATTTGAATTTGAAACAAAGAAAAGCAACTAAAAGAAGCAGTTTTGCAAATGATGATCAATTGTACTTCTGATTCTCTGTTTGCTTGGCTAAGCTTCACTGATCTTTCATTTAAATTTACACTGCATTCCTTTAAAACTGTGGGTGGTTGCTTTCTTATTTTGCAGCATTTAACATCATAATTTATTTAAAATGTTAGTAAATAAACCAAATTTTAGCTGTGTGTCATTCAGGTACTATTTGTAAATCCTTGGTTGTAATCCCTTGGTCAGTTCCTGTGGGCTTCCAACCATAGGATGAATAGAATTAATGCATTTCTCTAGTTGTTTCTCCAGAAAGACTGTATGGTTTTCTCCCTGCTTCTTTTCCTTAAAAAAAAACAAAAACAAACCCCAAAACCAAACCAAACCAAACAAAAAAACCCATCTCTGAAACGAAAACAAAAAGCTGTTGGAGCACAGCATCACTTGAAAAGGAATCACTTTCATTTGTTAACACTCGTTAGGTATGTCCTTAGAACATTTTTGTTGTGTCAAGGGGGGAGTATCTGATATTAAAGCAGCCTCTGCTTTAATTAGCTGCATGCTCATACTTTAATGCAGCATAATATATTTACAATTTGATAAGACAGGAGACAGAGCTGATTAGCAGTTTAGGGAATTAATCCTTCATTGAATACCTTGTGCTAGTGCTGATCGTGAGAGCTATTCTGAAGCTCCTTATATTTAAAATTGTAATCTGTGATATCTCCTAAACCAGCAATTTTTCAAAGTTAATTATAAGTCAGTCAGCAGTTGTGGATAATTATATGCAGACTTACTTTTTATCTTATATTTGTTGGTGAATAATATATCAAATAACTTCGTGCTCACACTGTAATCTGCATAACCCACCTAATGTAATTATTAATTTGAAAAAGGTAGCGGGAAATGTGATCAAAGTACCATAAGCATGGAGAAGCTACTTCTTCAGAAACTGCAATGGAGATGGCAGCACAAACCACATGGCCAAACTTTCTCTGTGCCAGCCCCTGGGCAGGATCACTAACGCCAGAGAGCACCTTCCTGTGGCCAGAAATTGGTTCTGTGAGAAGCTGTGTGGGCCAGCTCCCCCCTTACTCACATAAACAGCTGCAGAACTGGCAAGGATTTGCTGAACAAGGATGGGGTGGGCAGCAGGCTCCATTTCTCCTTGTCCCAGTGGGGCTGCTTTACACAAATACTATTTGAACTGTCTGTTGCACAGGATAATAGGATTTGGCCTTCTACATTAAAGTAATACCCATTAACTACGATCTTTTCATTCACCAACCCATTCTAATGGGAATAATCTGTATGTATCAGGGGAACAGGAGAGGTTAACGCCGGCTTCTCAGAGTCAGCTGCCAGAACACAATTATTGTACAATATGTCTCAGGTAGCCTCACAGGAGGTAGTGTTACAGGGTAATGAGGGTGAACTTCTGAAACACCCAGTCACTTCCAGGATTTATTAAAGTCTTCAGTCGGTCTTTGCCCCATTTTGAAGCACTCCATTAATAAAAAAATTTCTATAGCAAAGTGAAAGTGCACAGACTGGCTTTACACAATGTTTCAACCTAAGCTGGAAGCCTCTGGAACTGCATTTTGTCCTGTGAGGGGGGATGAAGTGGATAACAATAAAGTAGTAGTAACTATCCTGTGACACGGAAATGAAGCAAAACTTGAGGGAAAACAATAGCATGAACTCATGGGTAAATCCAGGAGAAAAAACCTAGCTAATGTAAACAATGTGTCAAGCGTGGTGTTTGAAGAAAACTGGTAATCCAAAAGGTATCCCAAAAGGTATCCTAAACTTAATGCATTCTGCTTCAACCTGATACTCTGCAAGTTCCTTGCCATGAACATAGAAACGGCCTCCACTATTTCTGGGAAATGTAAAGTAAAAAGTTCATATTGGATGGCAGGACTGAGTAGGAACACTAATAAGTTGGACTCATTAGGACTAAAGGGAAGTAGAACTGATATTCCCAAAGAGCCATACATATTCCAACAAATGGAATGGGAAGTCAAATCACTTAAAATGCCTGGCCAAAGATAAAAGCACTTAAGGCATTTGAATTTGTATCCAAAACTGAGTTTTAAAGGTGCAGAAATGGAGGTATAGTAGGCTGTAAAAGTAATCTAAAATATAGATGTACACAAGAAATCCTGAGTCCCCAAATCTTCCATCTGGGACAGAGGGCCTTCTGGATGAGAGACACTGAAACATCTAAAAAGTTTCAACTGCTCCTTACAGCCAAATATTGTTTTATACTTTCTTTGGTTGTAATCGTGTGTTTTCATTTTTGTAATTAAACCACAATCTTAAAATCATGTTGAATAAACCCTCAATGATATTATAATTAAGACTGCTTTAAGGTGACAGGCAAGGTGAACACGGCAAACATAAGACATGCTGTCTCCGGAGAGGGAGCAAGCTGGAGCAGAGCAGGATGTGCAGGCAGGTGTGAAACCGAGCTCAGGACAGGCGCAGGGCTGGGAAGGGCCAGCCTGGGGATGGGGACAAGTTACCTGAATAATGAGCAGAGTTACTCTGCAGCTCGGGGCAAAGCCAAAGCGTGATGTCCTGTGGCATGGCCGTGGTTTTATCAAGTGAATAACGATGTTACAGTGTGACACGGCAAGTTCTGGTGCCTTTGTTTTCAGTGCTATTACATGGCTGAGCAGTCAGGGAAACTGCGGCATGTCCTGAGAGGGGCTTCTCGGCAAGTCTAATAGACTAGAGGGGAATTGCATTGATTCCAAGGCCTGAACTGAATAATTTTTTGTATTTTGTTTATTTAACAAACCACCCCAGACTGCTCTTGGGCAAACAGTGCACTCAGTCCTTACCATTTTACAAAGGAAACCTCTGACTTTCTCCCTACCAGCTCAATTCTCTGAAGTGCTGAGCATCCTCAGCCCTGCCTCCTCTGTAATTCAGTGGGAATCATGTTTCGCTCATCATTGCTCAGGTGCACTACAGGACTAATTTTAATAATTAATCTATTCCTTTTTTTTTTTTTTTTTAAAGTGGTTAATCAAAGTCAAGGACTGATACAGAAAAAGCCTCCACTCACAGCATCTTCAGGGAATCAAGTTTCCTTAAGGGTATTTGTAAAAGTATTTTTAGCCATCTTAAGTTCTGGAAATGTTGTGGTATATTTATGAACAAATGAAAAACTTAAAATATATTTGTGTGAAAGAGACATTGAATAAGAGCAATTATTAGCATGCCATGAAATCAGGATTCTGGAGATATGGGCAACTACATTTATATAGCTCTATAACCCTGGATAATCTCTAAGGAGACACAAATCTTCATGAGCTGGGTTGTATTGTACACCCACAGTGGAGTGTAAAGGAAAGATGGTAAGTGTTTGGTACATCGCTCTCTGGGAGGTCACATATTAAAAGGGTCAGAAGGATTTAGGGTTTTGGAGTGACTTCTGGCCCCATTAAACCACTATGCAGAACTCCAGCTAAATCATAAAACTCCCATTGCCACCAGCATTGTCAAGGCTTTATCACTACACGCCACAGAATGGCAGTCCCAAGGGATTCACACGCAACAGTAGACACGGCTGCAGGTTTTGCTCTGCAGATTAGCACTAAGATGTGTCATGGATGCATGCTGCACTATAGAGCAGGACAGTGACATTTTCCTGTGGCTGTTTTGGGCATCTCCATGATACAGTTCCCATGTTCAGAACTGTGATGTTGGTGGGTTAGGTCCAGCAGGCACACAAGGAAGAGTTCAGAGCTATCTGGAGTGGTACAAGCCCTAGGATCAGATCTGACCCACAGCGTCGCTCTGGGTAATTTCCTCTTTCAGGGGACTAAAAGCAGTTGAGAATTCAAAGAAATTTCCTGGTGCTGTCCTAATCATCTTGTCAACAATAAGGAGGCTTTGCCAAAGGAGTTAGCCTGGGGAGCTGTCGTGGTTTAGCTTGGCCCAGGTTTCTCTAGTGGGGGGGGCCCACAAAGATGGCTCCTCAGTGAAGCTTCTCGAAGCCTTCACCATGTCCAGCTCTGAGGTGATGGACATGCTGCTGGCCAAGCCTGGGCCAATTAGAGATCTTGGTTACGCCTCTGTGAAAAACATATTTAAGACGAAATCAAAACAATGGGTGCACGCACTTTTCCTTAGCCAGAGGAGGAGGAGTAGGTGAGAGTATGTGAGGGAAAACAACATGGAGAGACCAAGGTCAGTGGAGAAGGAGGGGGAGGGGGAGCTCCAGGCGCGGGAGCTCTGCAGCCTCTGCAGGCCGTGGGGAGGCCCATGGTGAAGCAGGGGGTGCCCCTGCAGCCCATGGGGGCCCACGGGAAATGCTGAGATCCACTTGCCCCAAAGCGAGTGGATACCCTGAAAGTGGCCGTGGTCCAGAGGGA
>VZRN01005936.1:3769819-3935133 GCA_013397935.1 Dasyornis broadbenti | reverse complement strand
TACCCCGTGGAAGATGGACCCCATGCCGTAACAGTTTTGGGGAGACTGCTTGCCTGTGTGGGGACCAGTGTCACTGTAGCAGTGTTGGGCGGGCTGCCGACAGTGAGACCCATGGCTACGCAGAGGAAAAGAGCCTCTCCCCAGGCAGGGGAAGAAGATCTGGGTGATGAACTGACCTATCCCTCCTCCTCCCCCATGTTTTGTTCCCTTGTGCAGCTGCTGGGAAGGAGGGAGGGGGGTGAGCAGAGAAACGGTGGCCTTGAAGGGTTTATTTTACTTCTCATTTACTCCTCTGACTCTGTTAGTAATAAATTAGATCACTTTGCAACCTAAGGTAGTCCTGTTTTGCCTATTTTAAGTGCATCTTCTCCCAGGTTTCCTTATCTCAACTCATGAGCCCTGGGTGTGGGTGTGTTAATTTGGGGGTACCTGGCATTTGGCCAGGCTCAAACCATGACAGGAGCTCTGTTCAATCAATCAATGTATTTTAGAATAGGATGGGAAAAGCAGTGTGTGGAGTTAACCCACAACCACCTACACCTAGGATGGCTCTGGAAATCTCTTTGCAGATTTGCATCCCTGCCTCTGTGTCCCTACTACCATGGCTACCTGAACAGGTGCTTCTGCAAGGAAGGAAAGCTGGGCATGGGCAGATCAGATCAAGATACTGCTGCTCTGGCTTCTACTCCTGTCAGGTCTGGGACTACCCCAGCAGAGAGCACTGAGGAACAATCTCATCTATTGTCTGAGCAAATTATAAACTTCTCTGTTGATTGCTAATTGTACTTTGGAAACTAAGTAATAATATAAAAATGAGCATGTAGGTCCTAAAATCCTACATGTTCCAAGCTGCTGGAGTTCTGCTAATAGCACATTGCCTAGCAACTGCTATATTTAAAATACGTCCTTAATTCCACTGTTAAATGTATGTCTTTTACGTACTGGAAGAGTAACATAGTGTTCTGTCCTCAAGTAAATATGATGTTAGTGCTTCACACTGCATGAAACCCTCTCTGTGTAGATACAGAATGATAGTTATTGTTAGTTGAACACTGAACAGGATGAACGGCACAAAATTTAATAAAACTTGCAAATAAAAATATTTGCACTCATGTTGAAGAGCTGTAATTTCTTTCATAATTAATTACAATTAATTTGTAAGACACTGAGTGATCTATCATCATTTTGCCCCATCAAGGTAGCTGACAGCTGTCAAATTTGACAACTAAGACATCTTTTTTCCTTCTCCCCCCGCCTCCTTAAAGCAAGACAAAGAGCACTTGAAAGCTCAGAGGGGAATGGTCTGTCTTTCATGGTGGTACCTCAGTTAGCACCCGGACATCTGATGAAATGAAATGGATCAGGACAGGGCATTCAAAAAAATTTTGTCCAATACTTTTTTTCTTGAAAAATGTCAGTTCATTAGCACTAAAAGACATTTACTGGTTTAGACTATGTTTTCACCAGGAAAGGCTTCCTGGCTGGGAGAGCTTTTCTGAATAAAACCAGAAAGGACACTCCTGAACAATGAAAATCCCTGTGGACAGCGCATTTATACAGGACGTTGGAGACATGGGGCACAATTTTCTGTTTTACTTAATATTCAGACTAGGTTATGACCCCTGGTTTCTCCAGGCTCTGTACCAGTTATTCACTGCTACTGCTACTGCTGGATCTATTCCATGCCATATAAATAATTAAATATTCACTGGAGCAGAGAGACCTGGATTCCCCTCACCCCCCAGTTCCTCATCCAGGATTATCTAAAGACAGTTTTGTTTTTTTAAACGCTGCTGTAATTGTTTAATATGAGACTGAAGTTTTGAGGCTATTTCCAATACACATTATTTATAGAATGAAAAAGGAATTGGTAATTTCATGTAGGATATCTTTGTGCAAAAGATACACCCTGGCCTTTCAGAAGTTATTAAAATATTTCAAATACCAGCCTTTAAAGGCTCTCTAGTGTTACAAAGAAGAGAAGGTATAAGAAAGAGGCAGCTAATTCTAAAGACTCAGACATACCAGTTCTGATTCAGTCTGAGCACTTTACATTCAAACTTCAAAAATGAAACCGCCAAATCATTCCCTTTTCCTTTCTTAGTCTCTGTCTCAATAATTGATGAAACCATCTATATGCTGATGTCAGATCTCACAAAAAAGAATGAGAAAATTTCTCCTGCTGCTCTCTTAGGCATATACTTGAATTTTTTACATATATCATATTGAATTTGGCTCTTTCAAAAAATGTCTGAAGTTCAGAGCAGCTGTATCTGTATCAGTCTGTACAATGACCCTCATTATGAGTGTTTGAATTAATGAGCTTGTGATGGTCTGAGTTCTGCCACAGAGAGCAATACATTTCTGTCTTTCTGGCTGGATGGCTAATGGCTGGGTAAAATGACAACATTCAGTGGGTCATCGTTATTTCAGTCAGGGGAGAACGGAATTAAGCTATTAACAGTACAACAGTTTAAGCTTCAAAATGAAAATGTATGCTATATTAATTGCATAAAATTGGACACAAGCTGGCAGTCAAACAGTCAGGGTTTGTCTCCTGACTGATTTATCTCATTACCATGTCCCCAGTGAATATATCTTCTCGAATGCTTTAAGTATACAACAGCAGTCTTATCTGGGAGTAGGAAATGGAACAAAAACATTAATGAACCCCCTTTAGGCTGTATTTTTGGGAAATATTTTCAATTATTCAGGGGTGGAATTTTATGGCTCTAAGATTTTAATGATTTTCCCTTGTTTTAAAAGTTAAAACATAGCCAAATGAGACTTTATTTCAAATCCTGACCCAGGAAATACAAAATGTTCACATAGGATTACTTTTTATTTATGAATACTTCAAAGTTTTCTTTTGTATACTTCAAGCTATAGATTTAGACTCAATTAAGTGTTTCCTTTATTTTTTTTTTAACACTTATAAGAATATGTAAACAAATAAATAAATGGGGTTTTTATGCTTTTCAGCAGGGTGAACAGCTTTGCAGACTTGTGGATTCAATATTTTTTCTTATTAGATTGTAAAACTAAACACATCATTAACCCTCAGTTTTGCAGCCAAGGGCAGGAGCGATGAACCAATAGAGCTGTACCTGACCTCAGCCATAATTGTCAGCCCAGTTAGATCCAGTGGTAGGACTGGGGTCTATTTTGCTCACAGTGAAAATAATTACTGGGTTTACTCTTTTCTGTTCACAGAAGCTTTCGAGAAGATGTATTGTCTTGTGAGTTGGGAGTGACATAAATCAGGCTGTTTAATGGACTGATTCAAGGTGCATCAAAAAGTTCAGAGTACACATTGCTCCTATCCTATGGTTTCTTTGCATACATGGAAACTTTTCTTAGGCTGCATCTGAAGCCTTATGCAGGAGCCCTGCAGAAGGAGTTTTACACGGCAAAGAGGAGTGAAATTGTTGTATATTACATTTTAGCACAACCAGCTTCAGTGCATGGATGAGCTACCGGGAGGGAGAAAGTATCAGGAGCATGACTGAGATGTTAAGTCTGAGAACAAGCAGTATTTGCCATTTTGGAGGTATGAATTGCTGGCAGAAAGCTATCCACACTTTCCACAATTTGTCAAATCCTCTCGAGGGTTTGGCCTTTTGCTTTTGCAGAAATATCCATTATTCTGCTGTTCATGTGGTCACAAAATCCCATGTTGTGATTTATTCAAAACCACAAAAACTTCTTTCAGTGACCAAGTGAGGTTTTCAAGCAGAATATTCACATGTGATTACTATAATGAATTCAAATTCACCTCTCTAAACGCCTGTCAGAGATGAATCTAAGGAGCAGTAGAATAGTGGAAGAAAATCTGACTTGAGTGGGAAAACATGTCATGTGGATGAAGTCATTACCTAATTGCTAAGAAAGTCCAAAAGACATCATCAGTCTATGTTAACTTTCTAAAGCAAACATATAGTGTCCTTTCAATGAACAATTTAGGGTAAATTGATTTTTATAGTAATTGTGTTTATCACAAGGCAATGTACAGAATCACCAAGAAGATATTAAAAAATTAAAGAACTGAAAAAAAAAGAACAACAAAACCAACCTATTTCAGTCAGTTGTGTGGCTTTCCTGGAAAAAAAAAGCCACAGAAGCTGATTATACATGGATCCATTAAAAGAGTGGGCTTAGTTTATCATCCTAGAATTGAAGGAGGATGTTTGAGACATTAATCTGCACTGAGTTTAGGAACACCTCAGGAAATCTGCACAGCCAGCTGGCACCTGCAGGTGCTCTTCCCCTTTCCCTTGACATCCACCTGTGCTCCCTCACCTGCTGTGTCTGCTTGGTTCACTCTGGGTGACAGAGGACATGCTTGAGTTTCAAGTCTAATGTCCTTTCAGTGACTGTGAGGGAGAACTTCATGTACTTTTTCTATAAAATTGCTAAGTTGAATTTTTTAAAAACAAACACTTTTATTTGGAACATCCTTCAAGGATCCTTCAGCCTTATGTGATGAATTTGTTACCATGTAATAACACAGGTTCAAGTAATTTTCAGGTTGTAGACTAATGGCCACACCCTCTTTTTTCTCAGTATTTCCGGAGACCATACGATTGTGGCTTTAATTGCAGAGAGAAGGAAGATAAAACCTTAGTTCATGTGAGAGCTCTAGTCTTGCTGAGAAATTACATCCATTGGGTATGGAAACGTGGAAGCTGTGCCTCAGAGATTTAAGCTGATCCTGTCCACTGAACAGGGCAAGTATTTTCTAACTCAGTTATTATTTAGCCCAGCAGGTATTGTTGTTTCTGAACAGCACTGTGGTTTGAACTAATCTGTTTCCAGCAAAGTTGCAGACTCAGTCTTTAATGCCACCATATAATTAATTCTCTCCACTTTATCCACAATGGCATAAGAAATGCCATGGAGACACCTTTAACTGAAGACACAGAGGGGTTAATGAAAAGGGGACTATTACTCTTTAATAAAGAATAATAAAGGCATTGCTAGTCCCTGTAGGAATTTATTTTCACTAAAAAGCCAGACTGAGGAATAACAGCAGATATATAAACATGCTTAAAACAGCTATTTTCTGAAAAATATACAGTAAACAGTTGAGTATATCTTTAACATCTATCTAAGAAACATAACTAAGCATTTGTCATAAAAAAAAACCCACAGAATTTTTCAAAGCATAAATATTCAGTAAAAAATGTGAGATGATGCTATGTTTTGGTGTGGTGGAAATCAGAGGTCAAGAAATCTCTTTTTTGATTATAATTCTTAGAATATCAAGGAATGTCAGGAATAATGAACATGAGATGTTTCACTGAAGAGCAGGGATAGTAAAGTGAGGATGGCCAAAGAGGCAGTGGACTTGATGACAATAGTGTGATGTGACTCACCTCAGAGGGGTGCCTTTTTCTTTTTTCTTTTTTTTTCCCATTTTTATTTTTAAATGGTGACAGTGGTCTGTCAGACCATGTTCAATATCAAAGCTTGGGAAAATGTAATATCTTAGATTCTTTGAACATTTATTTTTTTCTATAAGAAAGATATTCAGCTTGAATAACCTAGATTAAGTACATGAAATTTGTATGTGAGAAAACAGCAGAGTAATGGATTTGCCAGGAAATACTTCTGCATTGATTGCAGTAGTATTCTTAATACTGAATCAAGCTAAATGTACAGAGCTGAATAAGTATTAGAGCTGTCCATTAAGATTTGATAAATGCACTAGTCCATTAATTTTACCTTTTTTTATTGAATAAATTATTTGACAAATAATGGTAAAATTCATCAAATAAATTATCTGATGAATGTATTTTTTAAGTAATCGACTAGCTCTAATGGATATGCAGGCAGTTCCTTAATGAAAAGCATTACTCCACTGTTAGCCTGCTTTCATCACTCATAGGTCACTTTTTTGTATTGTGCAACTGCAATCTGTATATTTTATTAATTTACCCATTCATTTATACAAGAAAGGTTCAAAACAGTATGGTTAATCAATCACTGAAGTTCTTAAAATATTTTTGCTTTACAGTTGATTATTCATTACATTTATTAGAAAGGGCTTGGATTTTCTAAGGACGCCGGTCCCCAGAATTATTCTTGGCTTTTGTGCTCCAAGTCAAGTGCACAAGAATGTTCTGAAAATTGCAGGGTTCATGTATAAGCCATTTTTATTGTTGTAAACACTACAATTACCAATTGTTTCAGGAAACTGGAACTTGAAGCCAAGCCAGACACCTTCAAAGTCCCTGAAAAGACTTATTAGAGGAGTAAAGCAAGGAATAGCGTAGAGAAGCTACCTCCTCACTGCACAGCACTGGGATGTTTGGATAAAAGCCACAGAAAGGATTATCTGGATGATGTTCAATTTTGGAAATGTTCCAACCTCAAAGAGCAAGTCTGTATTTTGTTATTACAGAGGTGATCTCAACAAATGATACTGATAGATTTATACTGTCAAATGGCAAATTGCGCCTATTAATGTTACAACACGTCACACTTCTGAGTCCTGGTTCCTCACAGAGGTATGCCAATTTATTGTGGCATTGACAGTAGGTACAACACTCAAGTCTGCATGACTCTGTCGATACTGTAAAGGTACAAATCATGCTTTCATGGCTGACTTTGAACTTGCTGCACAAAGCTCAGCTGAACGGATTTGATGGGAGAACATTATGGGACACAGGTTTATTAGAAGGGTTGGCTATAGCTGCACTTGGAGTAGCAGTGATTCTCTTCCAAATTTTCCTTTTAATGCCTTGTAGACTTTCATAACTGCAGTGTTAATAGCCTTTGGCCAACCCTCCCGAACATAATTGCTACTCGCAATTGGATAACTAATATACAGCTGTCCCTCAAAGTAGGTACAAGTGGAAGGACTTATGCTGTGTCCACAGAGGTTAAAAGATGAAGTTTCCAAGAAACACCACGGATGCAGAATAAAGCCCTTACATAGGTCTGCTCCCACTCGAAAAGCTATGATGCCAGAGGTGGGAAAAGCCATGCCAAAATCCTCTGCAATGGGCAGGAGTTTATTATTGACTGACATTACACGCTAAGCAAAACTGCAGCCACGTCACCCCAGCAGCAAATAGTAATTTCCATTCTACACACTTATTACAGGGTGATTATAATTGTAAGAGTCTATTACAATAGAGAAGAAAGTTTCCTAGGGCTTCCTTTTATTCTTCTCTCCCCCCTCCCCCCTATTTTCATACCTTTTATCTCTGGGGTTTATATTTGTCTTTGCCTCAATCAGGCTTGGGTTGCGGTGTGTGTGAATGTTTGTCCCTTAAAGCTTGAGATAAACTCACTTTTCTATTAAAAAGTTTAAATACTTGTTATAAATAATTTCTCCATACTTGTATGCTTTGATCTAATCTGCTGCATAGTTTTAGTTAAAATGGTTGTGGTTCTAAAGATTACAAATATTAGGAGAAAGAAATAAGTTGTAGAAATTATCTTCAGTTTGCAGCTTGCTTTATAAAGGTTTAAAATGCTCTTTCTTTGCTAAGTCCATCTAAAGAGCTTCTGACCCACTTTTCATGTACAGTCACCAATCTAATAATAATAATAATAATTTTTAGATGGGATCAATAAGGCCATTGCTTTGCACTTAAGACTTCTAATAGAACCTTAATATTAATAAGCAAACACCTTCAGAAGTAGTGTTTCTGCTTAGGCAATCAGAGGAGAACTTAATTTGTACTCCTGATAAACACTCGAGCTCCCTGTGCTTCATTATTACTATAGATTTACAGCCCAAGAATGTATTTGGAACAATGTGCCCAGAGACAGATAACCAGTTGGTACAGGACTGGTTCTGTTCATCATTTACAGGCTCTCTCAAAGGCATACTACAGCATAATCCAAATCACAAATCTCCTGGGCCCCCACTCTCTGAAATGGAAAACACCATTTGGTTACATGGGCATTTGTCCTGACAATGATTTTAATGTTTTTGTGCAAGAATTTTGTGGCGAGTAGCCCTTCAGAGATTTGGTATCCACGCTCTCCAGACTCTCTTGGACAACCTGCAAATTCAAGGCTCTTAGTAGATGAAGCTCAGGATTAAAGGTAAACTGGAAGCTGCCAGATTTTTCAGCTTTCAGCATGAGGGTTGCAGTGCCCTATCTGGTTATCCCAGAACAAAAGTGACATTTTCTTGTCAGAGTCCTTAATTAGTATTTTTTTTTCTTCTTTCTCTTTAATTAGCTGTGGGCAGAATGGAAATATTGGGAAAAGATTGGATCCTGTAATTAAAAGGGCTTCCTGAGTAGTACTATGGAACGAGTTTAATCTTTGTCATGTTGGAACCCATGCAGTGTTCTCAACAGGAAAGCTGGGCAATGGAAACAGAATTACCAGCAACACTGTGTCTTCAACGGAGAAGACATCTTACACCAAGTTCACCTTCTAGTGTCAGGGACTATTTTCATAGGGTTTTCCATATTTTCCTTATTACCTGGATAGAGCATGAGCAAATTACCTAGCTCCCTGCACTCTTAGAGAACATCCCTCTTGCAGTTCAGACTTCACTTTGCTATTACTCCATCAAAGGAAGCTGTCCAAGCCCTCAAAAAAACCCCTGGAGCAGCTGAAACACCTTGCTGAAAGTGCGTTGCCTTTCTCTATATGGTCTAGAGGTGCGTGATTATGAAGTGACAATAAATAAAGGTATGTGAATACTGTGTAAACAAGTTGGCACAAAATACTTCTATAACACACAAAAAGTAGCTGAACAATCACAGGGTTCTTTCTGTCCGGCTACGGGTCTTTCATGCGGCTTCACTTAGACAAAAGAGTGAGAGGAAAAGAAACTGTGTGGCTGCACTCCTCATCTATAGCAGGGCTGCACTGGCACACAGGCCTGTATCTCGCACCTGCCTTTTTTCTTTTAATTTGCAGGGATTGCTGGAAGATTGGGAGTGCTCAAAGAATGTCTCTAGGCCTCAGAGTCCAGCTTGCAGGATTTACTTCTGCAGCCAGCCAGACTTACTGCAAAGCAACTGCAGAGTGGCTGTGCCTCTGCGCCGTGTACCTGACATCCACATTAGGCACGGCTCAGCTGGAGCTGGAAACAAGGTTACAGATGCCTCCACTTGGGGCATTTTTTTATGTTTTGATAATGCGATGTTTGTGTGCTAACCGTACAGGGATATATCACTGCGCATAAATCTTTACTTGAAGGCAAATGAGGAACAGGAATGAGAGAAACAAGAAAACCCCAGCCCTGCTGCCTCCGTGGAAGAAAGAGATAAGGTCCAAAGAGGAAATAGGAAACTGTAAACTTAAACCTAAGAAAGGTAAGAATTTCCTAGTAAAGGATGATGTCTCCCCATGATTTTTTTCCATCTTAGTAACCTGCTGGACACCAGGGCTATCTGATCCCAGAAGCACTGAGCCAAGGGAGGTCATGGTGCTTTGCCTCCCCAAATGTGCTGTGCTCACCAGAAGGGTGAGATGTGGAGGCATCACTTTGCAGCTGTATCTGGCAGGTTCTTTCCAACTGTACCCAATATGCAGTGGGAATTTGGGGTGAAATTTGACCAGAATTATACCTGATACTTTATTAAGCTTTGAAATGGATAACGCCTTGAAATAAAACTGTTTCACTACCAAGTTGTGTATGTTAGGATCTTCCACTTATTTTTCTACAAATCCTCACATTATACCAAATAGCTTAAAAAGCAATAGTTGTAACTGACTTGACCACAGATGTTGTGAGGCCTCACTATTGCACCTTGTACTTCTGTTAGCTCCAGCTACCACTGTCAACACAGTCACACACAATAAAGCCCCATTACAGCTAGAATGGTTCCTTAAACTTTATAGCACTTAGAGATGCTCCTGAGACACCAAAAACATCTCGATTCAGAATTGAACATATAATACCTGCCGAATTCGCAGGTTTGAAACCACTTCCAATAAGAATTAAAAAGGCCCTCTTCACAGCTGAAATAGGGCTATCAATACTTGACTTGTCTGCCCATGTGAAATAGCGGGTTCTTTTCTCTGACGTCGCAATTTAGTTTAAAATAGCTTTGATGATGACAGGGTACATGCGAATGATAAAACCACAAAGATGACAGTCTAATCTTACAAAGATGACTGATCACTGATAAGAGATTAAGTCACACAACATTTGAAAAACCAGATTATCTGTCTGCTAGGATGGTGTCTGTGTACACCTCCTGCTGAGCCATGCTGAGACACCAGCAACATACAAAGATGCTTCTCTGTAAAAACCAAAAATGCATCACAGAATTTCTCAAACCTTTGGGATAAAAGAAAGAAAGTAAGAAAAAAACCCCTCTGATATTATATTGAGCTTTTTTTGTCAAACATTCATTTTTCAGACTAGTACAGTATTTTAGATGTACAGCATATAAATAATTTAGAGGTACTATAAAAAGGTCTAAATTAGTCAATTCTGCCCTATAATTAGCACTCACAGCTATGCTGGCAGTGGGTGGGTGATTATTAAACACCTTTTATTATAGGCTTTATGTACTACAATAAAAAATTAAAATTATACTTACAAGAATTATTAGACATGCTGGTCCTATAAAACTCCATATAAAGTTATTCTTAGTGCTGAGCCAACATCTGAAAATTAAACAGTAGAAAATGCCTTGAAATGTGCTTTTGTGATTATTGTCTTCTTCTCTATGATGATTTGGACACAGAAACAGTGACTTACACTTCTGTGGTGCCATAGTACTTGTATCCTAGTGCAGCAGAGATTCCAACGACCACGGCTGGACTGACATAGCCAAAGACATAGAAATTCTTGTGCAAGAAACCCTTGTTGTAGATGACTCCCACAACTATAAGGTAGAGGTGAATACCTTCAATGCACATCCATGCAAATGCAGCTAGGAGGAAATAATGGAGTAGTCCAGCAGTAATTGAACAGAAGAGCTAGAAATTCAATCAGAGAAAGCAAGAGTCATAATTCTATTAACAGGCCTTTGTCAATATAAAACAATTAATTGAATAGAATATAATAGAATATAATATAATAGTACATGCACAACAACCAAGTGACTCTAAAATTGTGACTCAGCAGCCCAGTTGTAATGCTGGTTGACAGGAACTTGGCCTACACTCATTTGCATATTCATTCATTAGTATTTTCTGTAGCAAGGGATAAAATAAAGTGACTACATTGAACTTTTAAAATTGGTGTATGTCTTCCCAGAAAAACTGTGTAAATGGTTTAACAAGGTTGATCCTATCATTATAGCTGAGTAATCTATATGCTTGAGCTACAAAAAGTTCATTTTTATGATTTTGATAACATTGTAATTAGGCATCACAAGGAATTATTTCTGAAAAAACTTTTGTTATACAAAGTGATTGTAAAATGGTATTTTTCAATCCATCAATACTGGAGTGTTACCTCAGGGATAACAGCTCATATTTTTTCAAGTGATTTTAAATCCTATTCAGCTACTTATAGGAGGCTATTTTGATAATTTATGCACAATTTCATTTCCTAAAACTAATCTGAGATGGAAAAATCAACAGCCTAGCTTTCTGAAAGACAATAGGGACAGGTCAAGACCTCACATACAGGAAGGAATGTGGTCCTCCACCTAACAGCTCAATAGCTCAGATGTCAGCTTGGGATTGCAGCTCTGGCCTGGATTTCAGGGAAAACTGTCACCCTGGGAGCCACCAACGTAGTTTGTACAGCATCCTAAGGGATTTGAGAAGTGAAAATGCTAAACACATTGAGATCGCAGTCTCAGTGAAGGTGACAAAGTTTAAATGAAACCCATGAAGCACAGTGAGTACACACCAGCTCCGACAAAGGCCCTGCTTCTTTAAACGGCATTTTGTATTTCCTATTCCTGTACTGGGCAGTCAGGGTCACTGTTGTAGGTAGGAAGTGTGGGGAGTAGAAGGAAGATCATATCTTATGCTGTATATTTACTTTGCAATAGAAAATCAGGACACAAGTGAAAACTACCCACCTTATTATTGTTCATATTAATTCCAATCAGAAAAATAAGTTCCGCCAGGAAAAGGCTGCAGCAGAGGTTTTTGTGAATTGTTGTTCTAGTGCTTTGAATTTCACTGAAGAACCAGAATGTGAAAATGCACATGGAGAGGCAAATCAACGAAATAATTATTCCTAGCTGAGTGATTCTTGTAAGAATGTTATAATTTGCACCACCCTGGGGGAAAATTATAATATAGTATTTAAAAACCAGCTTTGTACCTTCTCAAGAAAGACCTCATTCTATAATACAGCTCTTTTCTTCTTTTCTACAAAATATTAATCAAAACTGTTTGTAGAGTTTCACTGGAAATGTACACTTTGGATAATCTAAAAAGTACTGGGTTTTTGTGAGACAGATATAATTCTAGGGGAAATTAGTAATAAGCTGTATATATTCCTGCTCTTGCATTTTCTGATATTTTTTAACAAAACTTTTTATTAACATCAGTATCTCCTAATAAGATTTTCAAAATCAGATCATTTTACTGAATGACAAATACACTGGCAGTAGGACATATATTAATACAACACGAACATTTTCTAATATAAAAGGACTTATCACAGCAGTGACTTAGATAAGCAAAACTGAATAACTGTCTTACTGAATTTGCAACATGATCAAAACAAGGCTCTGAAATAACAATCACTTCAAGCAAATGCTATTCCAGATATGTAACATGAACTTTCTCCAAAGAAACACAAGATATTTCGATACCGGATGTGAATATTTTCTCTGTAAGAATATAATTTCTTTTGCTGTTTGCCATTTGAACAAAGAATCTCTGAAATACATGACTGTACATCAGCAAAAGGATAGTATTCAGCTAACCATAAAATGCATCTAAGTATTCTTTTACTAAATAAAGGATGAGAGATTATTCACCTCCCAGCCTTTCTTTTCAAAATAACTATATAAGTACCTGCAAAGGTTTTAAATTTGAACCGAAGACTTAGGATGCTATTTAGCAACCAGGAAACAGCCTCTATCAGCATGAAATTCACAGTGTGAGAGAACTGTCTCAATACAGTATATTCATGCTAATATTCTGCGCTGTCAGTTCTGATACCTTATAAAGCTGCCTCCTGAGGCAGGACCTGAGCTCCTGCAGATCCCCACTGAGACCCTGGAAATCTATGGGGCTTCTTAATATAAGAAGAACATAAATTGAATGGTCATTCTCCCAGTTTTGTGCTGGTTGTGGATGCCCATGTTTAATAGTCATAAGCTTCAGATTGATTATGCTGCTGCAAACTCTCCAGATAGAATTTAAAGCAGATTTTTAGATGCCAAGGCTAGACAAATGGGTGGCAAAGTTTTGTGAGACAGAAATTCAGGGCCATATGGTTACTGACCACCAATGAATGGCAGATAAATCCCACAGCAGTCTTAAAGTGAGATTTAAAATGAAAAGCAATGCTCCAAAAATAAGCACAACAGACTGTGTTTTTGGAACAAGATACTTTGCTGCATCACTGCTCTGTAATACTGCAGAAAGGACATAAGGAAATTCAAACACATATGGGAGGAATTTTGTTTGCTTTGTGCACAATAAATTGTGTGTTTGCTGAACAAAACCAAGACACAACCTAAAGGGGGTAAGTACGTAGGTTGCACTAAAATAAAAGCATAAGGAATGAAAACAGAAGAAAGTATCAGGTAAAACACTAAATTAAAATAGCACTTACAACAGAGCCACCTGAGGACATCAAAACAGCAAAATGAGTCAGATGATTACATTTGCATGAGATATGAGTGGAGTTGGAATGTGTCAGCTCACAGCCTTCTGTAGCCCAGTTGCCATTCATTGTGTCTGAGTAGTTCCAAAATGCACATTTAATGTCTTTATCTGCAGTCTGGAACAGAAACAAGATGTTTTACTGATGGCAAAAGACAGGATATTTCCCATCAAGAGACCTTTCTTATGCTACACTGCGCAATTCATTAAAAATTGTTTGTTATCATTGGAAGGCTGGGAAACAAAAAACACATTCTGCAAGGCCTATTCCAAGCAATTAAAACATGTCTGGGGATGGAAGCAATTCATCCACACAGCTAAACCTCCACCAAACAAGCAGTCTAATCAGATTACTGAACCCTTCTGGCACTTGCAAAGACGTTGGAATTTTTACCTATTGAAAACATTGTTACATATACACTTGCACCTGCTGAACATGGACTAGACTCCAAGGTTACAGCCACATTGCTTATCCATTCCAAATGAGCAGTTCAAAAAGCGAGACTTATTCTGTGCATTTTACGAAGCAATCTGGGAAAAAGCCAGGGTCATATCCCACCTGCTATGCAACAGTGATGAGTAAGACCATTAGTATTATTTAGTACAGCTAGTGCTTACTAAATCTAGTCAAAGATTGTCTCCACTGCACTATAGGCTTTATAAATGTATGCAAATTTATATAAAGGTGATTTCTAACTCAGAAGGCAAGTAACAAATTTAAAAGCTATGTAACCAAGGTTAGCACCTTGTCCTGCTGCTCACCTCTCTACAGAGTTGCTTTCTTGTTATGTTTCTGATGATTCTTTGTGCCATGTAAGGTGACTATTCACATATGAGTGAAGCCAGAAAAAATCTGTAGTTGCTGGAAGTAGACCTCTCAGTTTTAAATAAGAGTGTTCAGATTTCAGAAATAACAAGGCTTCAAAACTATAGGTTCTGCTATTACCCCTCTAACTCCAGGTTACCTTTTTGCATTAACTTTGAAGCATTTCTTCCCTATTTTTAGTATACATGCTTAACCATCTGATAAACTTTCAGAAAAATCCTCACCTAAATACAGAACAGTCAAGATCCTGTAATATTCTCTGGTTCAGGCATCTACATTTTACCAATACTACAACCCAGGAAAGATGGCATTTTTGCTCTTGTTTTAGACCCATAGCAATTTTCCTCTGTATCATATTTAGTATATTGCACTTAGGATGCCACATTTGAGATTAATCTTATTAGAGTAATAAACGGTAACCTCACATCAGCAAACAACAGAATTATGTCTTAGTTTATCATATGCTGCAGGTAGGCTTACATCACATAAAATGATTAGTTAGTGTTTTGGTTTACTCGAAGCTGATAATAAAAAACCCCCTTACCTTGGCATACTTTAAGGTAAATGTTATTTTCTCGAGCTCATAGAGTGTAGGTGGATTTGAGCTAATTGCAACAGCTATGACTGCTGAGCTTACTGTCTGCCTCTGCTCTGAAGGATCTTTGGAGGAGCGGTTTTTAGGCGATGAAAGCAGAGAACCAATATTGCTGTACCGCAGAAAGACAACTGCAACAGTGCCTATCAATCAAGCAGACCATGGTTAGTAGTTTGTGGATTTTTATAGAAGAACAAAATTGAAGACATTAAGGAAACAATAAACAATAGACATTATTGCTGCTATTGCATAAAATATGCAAAGCAGATGGAGCCTTTGTGGAATACTTATAAAAATGTTTTAGAGACAATGAAATATAGCTTTATTTAAAACAATGTAACTGGCATTGGAAATAAAAATGTGTGTTTGCTCTGGCAATACTAATTATATATATGCATATATATTTTTCCTTGACTAATATATGTTTGTTGCTGTTCTGCAACTGGTTACGCGCATGGTGTCAAGTCTTATAAAGTAAAATGTCTCAGACCTGAAGCAAATACAGGACCTCTCTGAAGTACCTGGCTTGCTTTGACTTCCATTACAGTGGACCCAGGATGGAATACAAGTAGGGAAAAATAAAAGTATTTTAGGATTCAGCACTGATCTTAAAAAATGTAGCGACTTTCTCCCTGGTACCAAAATAAACCACATTTTTAGATACTGATAGTGGTGAGATACAGATTAGATGAAAGATGAGTATTTAAGACATCTTGTCTATGTTTGTTAAATTATGTAGTTTAATTCCAGAGCTGTTTGAATACATGTATTTATATTTAGTGATAACAGCAGTTGCAAGCCCTTTCTGTAGCACTCTGAGGTATAAGCCAGATCTGGGTCCTGCTAGTTTTGGTACTAAAGATTACATGTTCTTGCCCCAGTGAGCTACCCTCTAAATGGAAAAGATGCACCAGTTTTTGAAGAAGAAGTAGCACAGAGAGCTGAAGGGGCCAGTCCAAAGTCGTACAGCGGATCTATGGCTGCGAAAAGGATAAAGCTCAGGTCTGTGATACCAATATCCAGTGTGAAAACTCACTGAGTACTCACTGTGCCACTGGATATGTTAGAAATGTCAGTCTTGAGACAATAAAGGAGAAAGGGTGATTAAAAATACCTTGTCTCTTTTGTAGTTAGCAGTGTGGAAGTTCAGCCTTGGTAAACTGCACATTTGGCTATTTTCTTGTGGGTACAAGTCTATCCAAAGGGTTTATCAACCCACCTAGTCTTCAGCCTTTGTTTCTTACCGTTTGGATGAGGTTCCCTTCTCTTCTTTGGAGAGACCTTTATGTAATCTCCCCCCGTGTATACATGAGGGTGAATGTGTTTCATGTGGTGTGAATCAAAGGTGAAAACCTTGAGTGCTGTGAAAGAAGAAAAATATTGTACAAATCACAGCTCCATTATGGCCTACCATAATTTAGAGTTGGGTTAATAAATGTGCTATTAGACTGCATAATTATTGTGAATTTTAATACTATATCATTGTGCAAAATATTTCAAGAAAAATGTCATTACTATAACACGTTTGTTTAAATGTCTATGTTTTGTTATTTTCATGCATACATTTTGCTCTCATACTTTTTACTCTTTCCATGAAAAATATAGTCTCTTATTTACCTTGCCTTAAATTAGGCACTGGAAAAAACAATGTAGGTTACTTTAGGAAGAGCTATTGCTTTATTAAAAATGTATTTCTGAAAGGGGCCACAAATCACAATTATAAAAAGGAAAGCATAAAATTCTCCACTGAATAGTAACATCTGATAAAAGCCAATTTTTGAAAAGTATATCTTTTATGGTTATCTATCCACACTACCAAATACACATTGCACTATGAACTAATGATGTGTCTTGTCAAAAAGCAAACAAACAAGCATCACCCCTTAGGACAAAAACTACATTAGAGTGTATTGAGCTCTTTACTTGCTTCATTACGGTGCTGAGTTTCAATCATTCAGGATGGGAACAAAAAGAAGTCAATCAGGCCTTTTTTAAAAAACAAAACAAAACAACAGCAAACAAATCTAAAGCTTGACTGATGGAGGAATATCACTAAGCTAGACCATCTGCATTGCTTATAGCACAGCACACAAAAATAATATGAGCTATTCAATAGACCAGCTGTCAGAAAATGTTTGTCAGGGCATAAGAAATAGTTTTCTTTGGTTGGAGTTTTGAAAAGCTCGTAGCTCAAGAGCTTGCATCAAAAAAAGCAGTGGAGAGAGAGGGATGATGTTGTAGGTCTTGCCCTAAAGTAGTTGCGTGTGGCACCTATGAGACTTATGAAACATTTATTTATGCTGAAAAACAATAACAAAAAAATTTAGTGTGTGGGTCCAATTTGGAAACGAGCTCATACACTTTACCATTTTAGAACAAAACCAAGCCAAGTAATCATTAACCTTTCAACATGGGAATTCCTCCCTATTCTCTTTATCAGCTTTTTCTGTCACTTTGGTGACTGATATCTACACTTCCACTGGAGACTGCACCTGAATCGTCTCCTCCTGACTTTCCTGGCCTCAGCTCTGTGGCCGTGAGAGCTTCTGCTCTCGAGCAAGGGAGGTGTGGGGAGGGGGCACAGGGGCTCTACAGGCAGCACCTGGCTCTGCTCTGGACCTGCTGCAGACCCACAGGTGCTCTGCAACAACATAAGTCTGATTCTACAGAGTCTGTGTCATGGAACAAATCCCTCCCTACTTTTTCATCACTTTGTCTAATTTACTTTCAGAAAGGTGAGGGAAGAACAGGTGGTTTGACCTGCCTTGAGACCACAGTAGGAATCTTTCTCATCAAGTCATCATATAAAACAGCAAGCCAGTGAGAGACACTGAAGGACTGTACTAAATCTAAAATAAGAAATCGGATCACATACAGTTTGGGGACATTCAGGAAAATAACAATGAAAGAGTGGCCATTGACAAAGGAATCAGCCATGCTTTATTAGGATTTTCAAAAGCGGCTGATGTTAGCCTTACTCTGCTATCAGTGAAGGAATGGCAAAACTATTATTTCCACAAGAAAATCAGCAGGTATCGGTGGGAAGGCACCAGCACACAGGGAGAAGGTAGGAGACCAAAATGGTGAAGTTGAGACTAACTAATTCTCCTCCTGGGGAATTCCTCTTAAAATGAGAAATTCCTGTTGAGATAAAGCTATTCAAGATTAAACTCATGAGGTACAATCCTTATTCCAAAACAATTTATAATAACTTCACTGAACCAAAAAGAGTAAAAAAATTCTGTAGAGAGCAAGTCCAAATTTTGTTCCACTAGTATTTTTTATGCACATAAGATGCATAGGATAATTTTGTGCTTATAAAATGAATCCAGACCGTGTGAGTATGACCATAATGAGATTTAAAGAGAATCTGAAAACAACATCCCACAAACTCTCAATTTTTTTTTTTGCTCGGGACTCAAATATTTAGTCTTTGAAAATTATGATACCTACACTGAAAGCCAGGTGTTAGTTACGAAAATCATACAAATTAACACCTGTGTCTTTCACATAACACCATTTCTAATCTTCGTAATTGTGCTGAAAAACTCCCCAGTTTAATCCACATCTAAAGTATAGCTTAGATTAATTTTCTTTATCTTACCTATGTCACTTGCATTAGCATCCAGCTGGGTTGTCTTTTTGAAGCTCTGTGACATGAGAAGCGTCGCCTGCTCTGCAGTGTGCAGCAGCTTAGTCAGGCTCCGCCTCTGGTTATCTACAGGTACAGCTTCCCAGACTGTAATTTTGTCTTTTTGTAAAAAATTGTTCACAGTGTTGACCAAAACCTGTAAATAAAAGCATGTGTTTGAGAAGAGTCGTACGCTATCTTTGGAATAAAGATAAACCCCACAACTCCAAGGCTTGATCCACTCACGTTAATGGTGGTGTTACGAAGGGCTTCGTTGTCAGAGACAGAGTCACCCATGGTGTTCCATGATGAATAAGACAGTGCTTCAACATATGAAACCACTTCTACTGGTAACAGTGGTCCCAAAGTATTTTTATTAATTTCTTGCAGCTTCTCCAGAGGTGTCGTTAAATGATTAATCTGAAAAATGCCAGAACTCATATCTTAATGAAACAAACCAAGCCATATTTCTGCAGGTGAAAATAAAACCAATACAAATGTCTGATTTCTGTGAATTTACTTACTGGTTTATAAGACATTTGTGAATAAACACCCCTACTCAATCAACAGGTTGACCAATAAAGTATTGATGTTACACATGTTTAGTATAATCTTAACAAGCAACCATGATTGAAAAAAGTCATGTACTATCATTACACATTTTTCCCCTACAGCAGCTCAGTTTTATTTATCCTGATGATCCAAAGTGAACTAGTAAATGTTCTGCAAAAATAATGAAATATCAGTGGTATGATTATTCTGTTTCTGTATTACTTTATTGACTTTTAACTGAAGAGGTGGGAGCAGATGGGAAGTATTTATATATTTTTTAGTTGTTTTTTTCTCAAATGCAAATGATAAAGCATGTAGTTGAGTGAACTGTACTGCCTGTTTCTCCTCCGGTGCTTCAGCTTACAAACTGCTAAACACACATAAAACAGCTAGTTTAAAAAGATAGGAAAGAGAGGGTGAGATGAAGATTAAGCTTCCACATTTCAGTCTCATGGCTGAATAAGAAAAGAATTCTTACCTCATAACACTGAAATCTAACTAAAAAACACCCAATGTCTGATTTTGTATGATCTCTACTCTTCTGCTGCTGAACAGCTTTTATGGGGCATGCTTTGTCTTTGACTGCAATTGAACAGAACTAGAATACAGGCTAAAAACTTGACAGTTATTTACATGAAAGCATTTTAACTCATTAATTTTAAGTTTAGTTTGAGTATATATTTAAGAAAATCTTGCTCTAAGATTCTGCTGTAACATTTACCAAGCCTTTGCACCTACATGTGATAAGCAGGTATTATATTTGATATAATGTATTACATTGCAGTAAACATAAAAACTATGTTACCTCGATGTATATATAACAGTAGGTTAATAAAGTTCTTTAAATTAATATCTTTTTGAATCCCAAAACTTCAGCAAACTGCTTAATATCAAATGCAAACATATACCATTTCTTTTAATTTATTTATGCTTATGCATCATTTATCCTTTAAAATTAGACTAAACAGTAGCGGTAGAATAATGAATAGTGCATTCATTAATATATTTTTAATTTGCTTCAAGAATCTTTCTTTCTGGTGAAAAGAAAATTGAGTCCAGAGTATTTGTTTCTATAAATCCTGTATCACTTTACATACACTCCTTTGAGGAGTAAACAAACCAGCATACCAAGATGTTATAGCTCCCTTTTCTATTTAGTCACTTGTTGACATAACTTTGCTAAGCTATCTTGGTGCCTTTCCTTCTGAACAAGCAAATAATTGCACATCAGTAAATGCAGCAGTGTGTAACTCCAGAAATTACAGAAACAGCTGAGTGATTACCACACTTCTGAATTTTTCATGCACCATGACTCACTTTGCTGGAAACAGAACACACAGATTCCCAGCAAGTTATTATCATGATTAGAACATATAAGCCAGTTCAAATAATTTGAAATTATTAAAAAGACTTCTGTAAACATGCTTAAGTTCAATTGTATGCTTCAAGACTTTGTTAAAAGCTGTTTAAGAACTATTATAATTGAAATAGCAGTTTCAAACAGAAACAATTAAAGGATTTGAAAATTAATCTACAAACCAATGCTACTTACTCTGGCTAAAGTTCTGTTAATATGTTCAGCTATACAGTCTTTGAATAACTCACACTTGGCCTTTGGATTTTCTGTAGAAATAAGAAGGAAACTAATTATACATTGCATTTCAATCAATATTCAATATATACTAATTGCAAAAGCTCTTGTATAAGTCATTCCCCAAACCACCAGCATTCTGAATATAAGCACATAAAACACAGCACTGCATTTTCAAACTTCAATTACAAAGACTTTATCATGGCCAGAATTATAGCATTGGATTGGAATGAGCTGTTTTATTCAGGCAGAGAGTTTGGTCCCCTTCCATGGGACTTCCACAGGTGGAGTAGAGACAGCTCGAATTTAGGGAGAGGAGTACAGGTCTGAAAACTATGAGGAGGTAACCATTATTTCAAATGGATTTCATCACACTGTTTAGCAAAAATACATTTACAAAATTATTCTGTTCTCAGGAATTGTAGATGCCAGTGCCTTGCCTCTTTTTCATGTCTTGCTGATTAATCTAACTGAAGATAAATAGGCACTGGTGGGTTTCTCAGGAGATGTATCTCTATAATAAGACATAAACCTTTATAATATCATGTACCTTGGCAGGAAGTGCCATCATTTGGCTTAAACTGCAATTTTCCTGTGGATGGTTGATAACCTTCCTTACAGGAGCAGTTAAACCCTCCATCCACGTTTTCACATTTTGCATGATCTCCACAGGCAACAGTTCCTTCATTGCTGCACTCATCTACATCTGCAAATATCGTGAGAAATTGAATTTTTATTAAGTATTTACAGACTAACACCTTGCTGCTTTATTGACAATAGCCCCAAACACTATAAGCAGTTTCATAATAAAATTTCATGTAATAAAAAAAGAAAAAACTAAACCCACAATCTTAATGGCAAAACCCCTGCCAATTATAATACTTAGGGATTAGAAGGATAAATCATAACTGATCATATTTTTATATCACCACTTTTATTACTATATAATACTACATTGCTTGTGTTTTAAAACCATATTAATTCTATCATAACAAAATGGTTGGCATGACGCAAATCATCTGAAATCCATTTTTCAGAGATTAGACTAAATAGATTTTCTCAGCTCAGTTAGAAAAAGACTAAAACAACCCGCAGACTTGTCCTTTAAGTTGCAGCTTTAAAAAGATGCTGCAAAAGCTCACTCTGTCTATCTTGTTAATCTAAGAATTAAACTCTGTGCCCTTTAAAATACTTGGCATATCTTTTTTTTTTTTAAAAATCCATTTTTAAATTACATTTGCTAAAATGTCTTTTGTACTTCTAAATAAATTGCCATTAGGTAGACAAGTTCAGTAACTGAGTGGGGCACAGTCCAAGAGTAAAACCAGGAATTGCAGTAAGGGAATCCATGAATTGGTAAATTTAGGAGAGCTAGGTACTAACTTCCTGGCTGGAGTACAGGTTATTTTGCATTATTTGGCTGGTTAAGGATAAAGATCAAATAACTCAATGGAGAAAGCAAACTGGGAACAGCAACAAATAATTCAGAAGAATGCAGCAATGGACTGGGCATTGCTGTGCTGGAAAGGAGAAAAAAGTCAACAGCTTTGGGGCAGGTATATCTGAAAAATGAAGTGGTACATGAGCAGGTAACAGCCTGAGAACTGAACTGAAGGAAAGTAAAGGTGGTGCAGGGAATGGATTTTCCAGAGAAGATGACAATTCCAGTCAAGAACTGGTGTGGCACTTAATTTTGGAAAGAAATTGGTGTAAAGAGGAGATGTGAGTGCTTGATCAGTGGAGGAGAAGAGCTACCTGAATTGATAGGAAGCCTCAGCTCACCCAAATGGGTGTGAAAAACAGGCAAACAGAAAGCAGATGTGGAGTGGCTGGAAATACACTATTAGCATATAGGAACTAGTTTCACACTCTGCTTTTGATACAAGAATCTTGGTAGTTTTCAAAAAGGAGCACAAAAGGGATCAATAATGCATGTGAAATAAGGTTATTATGGAAAAATGGAAAAATATGCTGCATATCTACGGATATACAGGGAATACAAAAGAACACCTGAAGGATGCCTTGGGGCCATCTGTCTGTTTGGACAGAGCTCTCCTTGGGGTTCAAGGTGATGGCTGAAGTCCCACCTCACTCTCATACATCTGTTTTTCTCGATGAGCCATTGGCTCTGATTTGCACCTGAGGTGCTGTGTTTTAAGCCTGAGGTTCAGAAGCTCCCGTGGAAAAGCCATTTAGACTCCTACACAGACAGGAAGGGGATGCGGGGCTGCAGGTGCATTTGCCCTCCCCAGCACAACCACCACTGCTCTGTAGGGAGAGCCACTGAGAAGGCAATGTGTTTGAATGGCTTGCTGCCAGCATGGAAGGTTAAAGGATATGGTTAAATTATGATTGGCTGCATTAGGACAATAGTTTATTTCCATATTTAATGATACAAACTGCAAATGTTTCTCTTTAAGGAACTGAGTTTTGCATTATCTGTATTTGTATGGTTTCTGTGATCTCAGTATTCATAGTCATGGAGCTAACCACATTATACATGAACCGATCTAGCAAAAGGGAAGGAAAATACAGTGCTACACAAAGGATCCCTCCTAATTAAATGCTGTCATTGAAAGACATAAGGCTAAAGTTCTTACTCTTGGCATTTAAATAACCTCTCACATCAGTAAATTATAAAGCTCTGTTTGAAACAAGTGGGTGTCTGTCAGTGCCTTGTTTTGTGACTCTGTGTAAGACAGAGAGACTTTGAACGAATTGAAGTGGCAAGGGTGAAAATCATGACAAAGCCAGTTTGTCTAACCAGAAAACACATCACCTTATACCAAAGATTTCTTTGGCCTTGTCAGCTGCACGGAGGACATGTACATGTGAAAAAGCCATTCATCATGTAATGCAGTGATAAAACACCAGAAATTGACCACAATTTTTGCTAAAACTTACAATAACCTATAAATAAAAAAAAAAATTTGAATGCTTTTCAGAATACTGTTACTAAGTATCAGGTTTCCGTATGATTTACTGATACAAGTGTTTCAAAATTGTGATGGCATTTGGCTTTTCTTAAACTTTTAGATCAGTAAATCACTTATTTTTTATTATTGGGCAGTTACTCAAATCCTTTTTGTAATTATGTCAGATATTAAGTTTAATGGAGATTTTAATGAGAAGACAGGATTATCCAAAACAACAGCAGAAATTCAAGTATTTTGGCACATCTCTGGCAACAGGACTGCTATTTAAAGTCTGATAGAGACACTCTGTTGAGTATATGCAAATAGACTTTCTGCAGTTGAGTTCTCCATATGGAATGAGTCCATATCATGCCTATTTAATTTATTGTTTCTGGAAGAAAAAAACAACTCCTGGATGATAAAATTAAAAGGCAATATTCCTGATCTTGCAAGGTACTAATCAGCTTTGTATCCCTTTTAAATCAATGAGATTGTCAGGGGCAGCCAACAGCCTGTGACAGTTGCAAGAATGCAGCTTTTAAGTTCCTGCTTTGAAATACTGTGCACAGTAGCTGTAGGCTTTTGTTTCTTTATATTTTGTAGTTATGCCTTTTTAACAAATATGCAATTGTTGGACCACACATAGACAACAGCTTGGCAGGGCTTTCAGCAATCCAGTTTTAGGGGAGCTTTGGGGTGAGGATCCCAAACTGTCCTCCTTGATGTGCCGTGGGAGCAGGAGCGGGCTGCCAAGGCTTGCGGGAGCAGTCTTCACAGACAGCATCCCTGAGCAAAGGTTGAAGAACAGCAGCTTTTTAAACAGAACAGCATTTGCCATAGCTCTGTAAAAAACGCCCTGGCCTCTCAGTAAATATTCAAAACAAATCCTGGAGCTGAACTTTGAAGCTTTTATAATAGATGCGATCAGAAAAATAATATCACCAACACCACTTAGGCTAGTGTGAAAATAGATTTATAACCTTTTATTTTATTTCTGTGCTTTGTCACTCTTCATTTACTGCAGCAGGCAAGGAAATTCCAATTAAATTAAAAGTACTGAGAACAGTTATTATGTTCAGTCTTGCCAATTACAGGATTGTACCTACATCGCTTTGATTCTTCACCAGCCAGTCAAGACAGCTTGATGTCTACATTATACTTTCTGCTTATTAGTAGCTTGCAAGTGATTGAAAAGTCCAATTGCAAAGGACTAGATATTCCCTCCCTGTGTCTCCATATTGTGGAAGACAGCAGCACACACAAAGTAGAAATGAAAAAGGCTATGAATGGCAAAAGTAAAAGAAAAGTTAGCAATGTGGCCCAACGCTAGATCCCATCTACTGTACAGCTCCCTTGTCACAGCAAAGGATGAGATGGAGAATGGGTGCCTTCCCAGTGCTCTCAGAAATACCTGAAGAGAACTAATAGCATGTTCCCAGAAAAGGCAGAGTGGAGTGGATGTCACTTTCATTTCACAGATGGCCATTTTCATGTTTTTACTCTGTTGGCTGGGGTGAAAAAGGTAGGTTTATATTTCACTTTTTTGTCTGCAGCTGAACATTTAATAAATTATGAAGTCTAAAGAAAAGCATGGCTTTTACACAAATAAAAAAATAGATTTTAATATCTCACTTTCAGTACTGCAGAAAAATTTCTCCAGAAATATCACATCTCTGCGTTCTTATTTTTTTTCGTCTCCATTTCCTTTATCCTTCTCTTTTCCTTTCTTTTCCTTTCTGCCCTTCGGTTCCTCCTCTATCTGCAGGTTGCTTTGTCATCTCTTCACCAATTCTACCTGATAACATGGGTGAATTACTTTTGACCCTCAACTCAAAACTCAACATTCTGATTGGATTGAGGGTGAACTGACATTTCACAAAGCCATTGTACCAAGCTTTCTTTTGATCTACTACCCTTAAGAACATTATCACTTTTTACTTGGAAGCTTATTGTAGTTTCCAAAGAGAGAACACACACGTATGTGCATGGACTTTGGAAGGGACTCTCACACACACATTTATGTACCACACTTGCACTACTGGAAACTCCAGATAGGTTTGAGGGCATAAACAAATCGGGTTCATAACGGCATACTCTCCAAAATTCAACCACTATGTTTTTAAAGTTACTGCCATGTACATACATACATATATTAAAAAGAAGATTTAAGACTTTGCAGAATCTGAAAATATATTGTGGGGCCTATAAACTTGTGTAGTTCTGTTCTGTGATTCGTACTAAATAACTTGCGCTATATTTACGATGAAATGTTGGTGTTTGCTTCAGCTGCTGCCCTGAACACACAACTGTCAGCTGCTTGCATGCAAGTCATATCTGCTACCTGTAGCAGCAGATCCATTGGGTACAAAATATCCTACTATGGTTTCCCTGATGGATAAAGTAAAAAATTAATTGTGGATCAAAAGGTTGTCTTTAGGACTCACATCTTGGTAAAGTAATTGGTGCACTTGTTTAATGAGAAAAGGTGCCCACAGGTAATTTTTTTTATTTCAGTGTGGGTTTTGAAAGCTCTTTCATGTGGACTTTCAAAAAGAAGAGCAGTACTAAACTAAACCTTAGTAGAGGATAAAAAAAGATCGATCTGCCAAATAAAGAGGGGGAAAAAAAAATAATTATCAAGCTGATAGTAAGAAGTTAAAGTGATACAAAAACAGTCCAAGAAATAACTTTGAAGACAAACTTCTGAAGCTGAGGAAATATCATAACATAAAAATCAAAACCTGGAGCAGAAATGGTGAGAATATTTACAGCTCAATGTGCTAACTGTCTCCATTCCAGCTAATTTAAGAATGATTCATAGCAGCTGGATAAAGCAGAGCACTTTTAGATGGATGTGAGCAATGGGCAAGAAATGTCGATTAGATCACTTTCTGGCTTAATATGCAACCACTCTGCTGATATTAAGAGCAGTAAGAAGAGAGGTTGTCAGCACTCAGAAGCTCACAGGAGACATACCTAGAATGAGACACAGTCAGCATAAAGGTGTAAAGGGCAATAGATTTATTTCTCATTTTCCCATTCCCTGAGGACTTTTGCAACATACAGAGAAAATTACCAGGAGTTTGAAAAAAGAGAAATAGTTACAGTTCTTCCATTCAGAGGAAATCCTAAAGGATTGCATGGCTGTTCAGAAATAACATTTTTCCACAGAACTTTTCCTCCCTTGTAATCTTGAACAAGTTCCATCCAACTGCTACAGAAACAGAGACTGATGAATGGCGCAGGAGGTAGGATAACTACTGATCTTGCTCATTGCTTTTGATCAGACTTGAAAAATTACCAAAGATATCCCAACCAAGTTTCCAAACAAAAGATATTTGAAGTATACTAGGTCAAACCTATAGAGAATTTTGTTGATCCAGATGTGAATGCAGAATACTTGGTCTCTTTTTTCTTAAGAATGTGACCACCTTTCTCACAGATCAGTCAAACAGTGACATAAATGGGTGAATTGGTGATTTCTATGTTGCCCTAACTATATATTCATTATGTAAAACTGTGACGTGGATTTAAGTATATTGTAAGCAGAGTCAAGATTCAAGTGTTACTGAAGGCAATGGCAGCTGCCCTGTTGTCAGGGAGAAGTGTGGGCCTGAACTGGAACATTCAGCAAGCCTGTTCCAGTCCAAATTTTGGGAATTTTATACCCAGACTTCAAACGTCACAAATCTGAAAGGAATTTGCTGGATTTTTACAATTAAGAGAAACAATAAGAGAAGAGTGACAATATAAAGCTATGTGGCAGGCAGTAACAACTTACCCACACAGGAGGTTCCATCATTAGGAACAAAAATTTGTTGACCATTGCTGGGTTTGAAACCAGGCACACACGTGCAGTAATAACTTCCCTCCGTGTTTGTGCAATTGGCATGCTCTCCACAAGGCTGAGTAGCATTTTCACACTCATTATCATCTGTCAAGACATAAATTATGGAGAAATATATTTACATTTGACATTTAAAAAAAGCAGTGTTGTATAAGCTTAATTTGGCTCTGGTATTGCATTTGTATAAGTTTTGACTGCTGAACTGGCACTCTTGGTGTTTGTCGCGTATAGCTTTCCCATTGCCAAGGATGTAATCAGGTGTTCAGCAACACTCTTCTGCCCTCATCCTGTCTGAATCTACAAGTGAGAGAATCAGAGGGATACTGAAATGAATGGTTTAATTGGATATACACTTGGAATAAAGGATTGAGACAAGTACATGTTCTGCCATGGTTGTAATTGATAACATTTTCTTCCTATCCAAAAATCTACATGTAGAAAGTCACTCTGAGGATGCATCTGGAAATTCAGAATTATAAAAAACAGAGGTCAAAAGGGCATAAAGAAGTCACCCCCTTCATTCCCTAACATCAAAGCAGAAGCACTATAGCGAAATGCACATTTTTTTATGGCATGTTTTTAAAGACCTTCTGTGGTGTTTATCAGCATTACTGGAAAACAAACTTACAAATTCATCCTACTGACTGGCCTGAGTCTTTCAATACACTGTTTTTTCTTAGTTATCCCAGAGATCTTAACAAAGAGATGAGCAAGATTCATGTTTAATCCTCATCTCTTAGCAACTGCTCTGCAAGTCATAATTTTTATACCTACAAATTCACATGCACTGTTTTACAGGGTTAATCCCAGCCCTCCAATGATACAGTGAAAAGGAATGACATACACAAGTTTGAGACGATGTCATCTCTGCAGAGCGTTGGCTTGTGCTGTCGTGGTGAGTGTGGGGATCCAGCAATCTTAATCAAAGGTCAAACAAAATCATAAATTCATGTTTGAACTGAATACTTGATCTCCTGCAATGACTCAATAAAACCATTTCCTCTCCAAAATTCTCCAAGGTTTCTGTTGTCTGTTAAACAATTTTCAGACCAAACTCGAAAAGAAATTTCAAAAGCGTTCTTATCCAGGCACTCTACTTATCAAAGTGAGAAAAACACTCACAATATTGATAAATCCATCTTTCCAATAGCCCATTTTTTAAAAGTACCGCAAAATTTTGAAACAAAAACATCAATGAAAATCTCCCAAGGAAGGAGACACTCTTGAGTGGAATTCTCTATTTTCTACATCATGAGAAAGGAAAAAAGTTAAAGACTTCCTGAAGTGTACTGGGATTTTGTTCCTGTTCTCAAGCAAAAGGTACTCATAACATGATGAATGACAGGAAAGAATCCTAGCAGGGAGAGAAATAACAATTTATTGCAAAAGAGAAATTATTAAGGAGCATGACAGGGAGAAGAAATATGATTTCAGAAAAGACACCCAAGGATGAGCTTTAGAAAGGTCCTCCTGCTTCCTGATGGTCAGTGTTCTCATAAGCTGTTTACAGAGATAGGGTACAGATAACGAAAATGTCACGTAAGCTGGGGAAATGACAAGATTAAAGTACAGAAAGAGCCATAAAACCTTGCAGGAATACATTTCTGGAATATAACTTAGTCGCACCCCCCAACATAACTTGAACAGGACAGTTTTTGAGATTTGAAGTCTGACATGATTTTGAATGTGACTCAGTTGATTCAGACATGCAAATATCAATTCAGAGCTGCAGCTTTCCTCGGGGGAATTTGGGTCAACAGTATCAAATGGGTTATGCTCATTAAAACTAAAATTTAATGTAATTTAATGAGGAATCCAAGTATAAAAGCACTTTGCCAACACACGTCAACAATATTTATTCTACAGCTTTGGTATTCATGAGAATACAGCAGAGGATGTGTATGATTTGGATCTTAAAGAATGCCAAAGTAAAACCTAATTAGCTTAAGTGGAATTATGACAGAGAGGAAAAAGTGCGATGTTGATCCAAGTTCAAAAGAAAAGCATGAGAATATGAAAAATCTGGTTCATCCTTGCCGTTGTAGAGACCAAGTCCCAGAAAATGTTGTGAACCATGATAACAAATTCCGCTTCTAATATAATTTGTGTGTGTCTGACTCCTTTGCTATTACAGATTCTAGAAAAGTGTATGTGTTGACTTTGGAAAGCTCATGGAAGAGTAGTCTTGGAAGATGAGAAGTAGAAGATCACTGATGATGGCAGGACTTGATTCAAAGTAGAGGAATAACAGAGCTAAGGAGTCTACAGGCTACATGCAATAACTTTTCCTTTGGGTTTTTTTTTGCAGGAGTGTTACTATAATCCTCAATATCCAGCAATATTACCTTTTTCAGGTGGTCCGAAGGATTTATAACCAATATTAAAATGACTGATACAGTGGCTATCAATAAATTTTCCACAGTTATACCTAAATAATTTCACTGGATTATTGGTGTTTTTCCTCAGTATTTATGATGTTGTCAATGGGATAATGGTGACTATATGGCCTTAGTAAGCTTGCTTTTTGAGAGATCTTTCAGATAAATAGAGAAACATTTTGAACATTGAAGAACAGCAGTAACTTACATTGCAAACACATGAATGAATATTTTAAAGAGTCAAATTCATATGGAGCTTTCTTTTCACTATTGATATGGTCTAATATAATACTGAGCAGACTCTGCTGGGGGATAATTTACTGGACCACATCCTGCTTCCATTGAAATTAATGACATTAAAGTCACTGACATAAATAGGCTATGGAAAACTACTGGGTTAATGAGAAAGGCAAGTGAAGAAGTTTGGAAAAAGCAGAAAGGAGTTTCATAGTCTATCTAAATGTATTTTTTTCTCCAAAGTACTCTACAAAATAAAAAATGATGGCAAAAATATTATCAAGTTCTTTGTGTAAATAACTTGAATTTTTTATTCAGACAGCACTTCAATGAGAAGCCCAGGGGCTTAAAGTAATATTCCAAATTTTACATGATTTATAATATCATTGGATTTGTGATTTAAAGGATGTCAGGAAAAAACAATGGGATTTATGGATGAAAAAATGTTTGTGTTTTTTTTTTTTTTTAACAAAATTTTCTGCCTATGCAGAAAGGATACTTTAAATGACAGCACTCATACAATCTGCCTGCTTTGTTGCTACCTAATTTAATTACAGCATGTGTATTCACTACTGCACAGATACTCATTGAACACTGCAGGCAGTATTTCGGGAATACACATTTCTTTAAAGATTTTTTTGTCTCCAGTAAATGATGAAAGATTTGGAGACTTTAGAGACTGGACTGGCCAAATGACAAGGTTAATTATCATAGCTAAATGGTAATGTTACATTCAAGTCTGATACACAAGGCATTTCCTGAATAGCTGCACTATCTTGAGAAATGCCAGGGGGGCTGTGGGGAGCAGCTTGTTGGCATGCTAGGCTTGGTTGGCTTTTTTAGGTTGTGTTCCATTTTTGGCTAGTTATTTTTTTACATGGCACTTCTATGATTTGGATTGCTCCAAAATCTCATCATTACCAATAAAAATGTAAGGAAAGTTATAAATAATTTCTAAGGAAATTTGTGTTGAGTAACTCAAAGTTTTGTGGAAGATATGTGGAAGAATGTGTACCCGAATACCGGTAGGATGTTTACATGGCACAGTTGTATAACAAAATCAATTTTCCATTTTTGCCTTAAAATTACAGCTAGTGTGTATTTTACTGTACATAAATGTCATTATGGTTAGATAGAATCAACTAGCTGCATGTAATCATACCTCTACTAGTCTCTTGAGAATGTATTAAGGATTTTCAAAAGCAAAAAAAAACCATTAAAAATTATGAAAAACTGATATACTCCTATAGAGCTCCATTTTGATTTGAGCTAGTAATTCTGTATTAAAACATATGTACTCATTAATATGAGTACATTTTATAGAGAGCATTAAATTATTTTAGAAATTTTAAAACATACCAATACAAAAAGGAAGAATGATTTGTGGAATTTAGGGCCATGATGCAGTTGGAAGCTAGAGGAATCTGATACAATTTTAGGGGGAAAAAAACCAACCTGGAAAATTTCCTTTGTTGTATTCTGTATCTCTATTAAAGTGCAAGATTTATTGTATCATATATGGTGTTTTAATAAAGTATGGTTATGGAATTATAACCCACAATTGGAAAACAGCTACAAAATTACATAATTTGTTATTTTTGTGACAAGCATTGGAAAATTCTTTGAGTTATCAATTTTGGATAGAAGATTTTTGCAATGCTGTTTGTGTATTTTACATGAAAAATGTCATGAGGGAAAGTCTTGTGGTAGTGGATTTATCAAACATCTATGAAAGATTTTCATTGCACTGGGCACATCTCCGTGATAGACTTTTGATGATATGATGGAATATAATATGAAGAGTTAGTTTTGGGGTGAAACTTGTCATATTGATTCACAACCACGCAGAAGTTTTTCTTGTTTTCTTTTTTATAAATTTTGAAATAAATTGTTCCTCCCTTCACTTCAACTAACAAACAAATGAGGTGGAAATCCCCAAAGTTAAACAGAATGATTTGTACATTTTCAGTCCCCCCAATCCATGCAAAATGAGATTTTTTAAAAGTGAAGAATCTTAATGAATCAAGAACTCCAGACCAGAACTTGAATTCAATAACCTGAGCTTTCCTGAAGCCACACTGGAACAAGCACAGGCCCAATGGTGTGTTTTTCATACGTTTAATGAAGCTTGATGTTACTAAGGACTACAAGCAGCTCTTCTACTGCAATACATACACATTCTATTTAACACCTTCCCCACACGACATAAAATTAATGCAATTAAAGCATCAACAATGAATTTTTCCCTAATCCAGGCCTATCTGTGGAAACCCAGATCGGAGGCCTCTGCGGCATACCCCTCTATCAAGACGGACACAGAATCTCTCGGACACAGAGCCTGACGAGTGGGCAGCAGTGGGTAGGAAGGAAATGCAGCCAGGGCGCTGGGGAATTCATTGATTCATTGCATCCGCCTGTTCTCTCTGACAGTAGCCTCTGCTGCCAGAGCTGCTGGGGAGCCCCTGGGGGAAACAAAAACTACCCTTCCCTAGTGTAACCCTCATGGGAGAACAGGGCTCCAAGTGCCTCACTTAACCCCTCAAAAGCAAGGAAATGAAAGGCTTCCTGTAAAACAAATTCCAATGCTGCTTCCCCCGCTGTGCTTAGCTTGTCTGGAGGTCTCAGAACTGTGGGTGATCTTACATACATTACTTCTGTGCTGCAGGACTGCATCTACTGCCATCAAAGCCCGAGTTAAGAACAGCAATGCCATTAAAAACCTTGCCTTTCCTTTCTTGTGATTTGTTTCCATTAATGGTAATTTAACACAATTTGTTTATGATTCTCCAAAGATTCAGCATTCGAGCTTGGTCTAAATCAGCATGAAAGAGCAGATGCTTATAATAACCACTTGAGACTGTACAAACTGGGCTGGAAATCTCGTTTAAATATGAATTGCTTCCATAATGGGCCTGATTCATCTTTGTCCTACACCTGGGCAGGGAACCATGCAGTTGCTGCATAGGAAATCTTGCCACCGCAAGCTCTGCCTTGTTAAGATTTCGCATTTCCCTACTCCCTTCAAGAGCTTTTCACAATGCCTTCTCGGGGTGTTTTTGTAGCTTGACAGTTTTTAACTGGTTTTAACTTGATGGCTCTGCAGCTAGCTGGTGTCCTATGAGGTTTTAGTACAGCAAAAAATATTTTCTCTCACATTCTTCACAGGTTATGTACATCTATGCAGAGATGATTTTGGATCAGCAGTCCTTTCTTGTCTGGATGAGCTAAAGGGCCTCACAATAGAAAATTACCTTAGTCCTAGTTTAAGGAACAAGACAGAACAGTGTAAAAGAAAGAGGAAAGGAGAGTTTCCTATATGTTAAAGTCACACTCAGGTTGAGTTTCAGAAAATGGACAAGGTTTAGAGAGTTTAATATATTATCTAAACTGTTTCCCTTGTCTCTTGCTGATATTTCCAGACATTATAAATTAAACATGAACAGCATTTATTATTGGGTAAGTGCCAGTGATGAAATTGTCATTTATTTAGCCACACAGAGTATCCTACCTTTTGAACACTTGTGAAATATCAAAAAAAGGAAATCTATAATTTGTGATCACTCGTGTGTGAAGAATGGGGTTGTGTTAGGGTATATGTCATTAAAGGTACTAATCCTTCCCTCAAAACAAACCATTTACCCAGAGAGGCATCTGCAAGAATTTGACAATAAAAAGGAACAAGGTGCTCAAATAAGTGAAACAGAAGTAAAGCAGGCAATAAATAATTGAAGGAGGGAATAAATATTGAGTGGTCCTGTCCCACCTTTTCTACAGCACTGCCTCCCCTGCACCTCTGGAGAGCAGAGATCTGCATGCAGTGCATCAACAGCCCCCCACCACTCTCCCAGAAGAGATCTTATTGTCGCACTGACCAACAGAGACTCAGCAAAAAGCTTCAGAGCTGCAAGTGGAGAGCATCAGTCTGGGTGTCCAGGCCACAAATTAGTTATTTATTGTCTGGCTGACACCCTTTCCCTGGATGGGTCATGAGGGGAAGACCTGGAAGTGCTATGAGGATTCACCCTTTCTTCTGCAGGCAAAACTCAGAGCTGGCCAGGCCTCTCCTGCTGCTGGAGAGCAGGGTCTCAGGTGCCTGTCAGGGGTGTGGGTGCAGAGCACAGCGTCAGTGGCAGCTCAGGCACGAGGGACGAGGAGCTGCCACTGACTCTTCAGGGTAGCAGACCATGACTTCCTTGTATGTGGAGTGCTCCAAGATCCCCTTCTGCCTTTCTCACAAGAACATGGCATAAATTCACCAGCTGAGAAGCTGGCCTGATGAGCTGTTAAAATGTAAAGCTAAAGAAGGAGAGAGATTGTAGCAGACTAATGTCAGAGACAATAAAGTGGAAAAACCCCCCAAACAGGTTGAAGATGGTCTGCTGGAGTTCCAAGACTGGCTTTGGATGTGAGAAGTTGTGACTACGTAAATTATTTGGAAAACTGGCTAATAAATACTGAATAGGAGGGGATAAAAAAATGATCCCAATTTCAGTTCCAGTCACAAGCAGCTCCTGTTTGTGAACTCAAACAACACAAGGCTCCCATCTGACAGGATGTGAATGAGTGAGATGTCGCCGCTCAAAACTAAACATTTTGGTCCCACGCAACAGATTAGACATAAGGAAAACAGCTTAGGAACCAGTCTGATTAAGGGGGAAGAGAAACTTCCAGGCAACACTTTCCTAAATTTCTAAACAATAAAAGAAAGACATTTATTGAGAAAATACAGCCAGGAAATACATCAGCACTTTAGAGCTTATATATGAAATCCAGAGTGGGGCCATCATGGTATGGGTGAGCAAGGTATAAGTGAGAGACAGCACAGCTTGACTGAGGCAGGGGAACATGGAGCATTATCTGAGGAGCTTTATCAAAATCACTACAAACATGCAGCAAAGGCAATGATAAGAAATGGTGCTGTTCTGTGTCAGGATATGGACTTATCATCCTGCAGTCACACAGGGCAACATCCTGGGGGCTGGAATGTCCCATGGCAACAGCAGCACTGTGTTCCCACGGTGCCAGGCAGCCGGGGTTGGAAGCACCCAGATGCACCTGTGCTGCTCTGGGAGCCTCTGCAAAGCACAAAGGGCAGTATCAAATATTTAATTTCAATGACACTGTGAGGCATGTGAGCTCGTTGCACAGGTGGCACACAGTGATGGACACAAATGAGTAAATACGTGGGGCTCTGCAATAATTCATAAAATAACTGCTCAAACACAGAGCTAGTTGTTAAAGGTACTTTTAATTGGAGTTGATGGGATTAATTGACTGTCGTTTGTTTGGGGTGGTTCCTATTATACATTTGGGACCCAGAAATTAAAATCTGGTTGCTGAATTCCTCCCTAGAGTGGGCCGACAGGTGTGTTTGAACTAAAGGACAAGCTCAGGTTCACATCTAATTCTGAAGCAGGCTTTCCCCCAACTGACTTGCTCCACTGCTCCTTGCTGCAGTCCCAGAAATATCAGGTCTCTTTCTGCATTTACTTCCAAGTGAATATGCTCATGTTTGGTTTTAGTGTGTCAAAAGCCTGTTTCCACAAAGAGCCTGACCTCAAACTCATGAATGCCCAAGAAGTGACTTCCGTTAACCAACACCTCTGCTATTTATAGGAGCAAAGAGGTAAAACCTGCCAAGAGCAGAAGTCAAGAATGAGGATCACATTGCTCTTCCTTTCCTCACCCCACACTGATCTAATTACAAAACTCAACCTCCACATCCTGGCAGACACCCTGTGTCAAGTTTGCTACTTCAGGATTAGACAGAATGTAATTGAGACACATCATTAGTTTCTTGGTTTGCCTCCTTCGAAAACAAGGAATTAACACAAGGTGAAGTGCAGCTGAATGGGGATATGCTGGATTTGAGCTGTTGGCAGCGTGCAGGTGTCAATGTTTTTCTGAATGCTACCAGCAGAAGTGTTTCAGAAACTTCTCTGTTATTAAATCACATAATTTCCAATCTAGCTTTCATTTTTGTTGCTAACTTGCTTGTTTTCACTGAAAATCGTCCTTGAACTGAAAAGTAAAACAGCACATGCACAATCAGAACATTTTTTGCTCAAAGGAAAGCAAGCAGCACAGCAGTCCCCTACAGAGAGGGATTTGCCAGCTGATAACTATGCCCCCCTGCAGAACTGAATGGAAGCTCAAGTAGAAGTTCTGCTTCAGCAATGCAAATAAAACTGCATTAAAAAAACCAACAAACCAAAACAGAAATCCAACCAAAACAAACTACAGCCAGACAATATCTGTGTTGTAATTTCTTGCAGACTTCTCATTGCATTTTCCATTTCTGATAATCCTGGCCTAGAATCAGCACCATCCATGAAAGTAGATGTATCAGAATGTGAGAGTGAAGTCTTGATTACTTTAACTCTTTCTTCAGTTCGTATGAATAATGTGTACTTTTTTATTCTGTGTACTCATATCTGTCCAATACTCCAGTAGCCACTGGGTAATAGTATTAAGGAAAATAAGACCCAGAGTTGTTCAATTACCAATGCACCTGGTTCTTATTATTTCCAACACTAATTTCTCAAAACTCTGTTTGCAGGCCTTTCTGAAACACATAAACTCATTATGACACAATTTTTTTGCATGTTACACCAGAACCATAATAACTCTTGTAGAGGACATAGTTCTCCAGTAGCTGCAAAGAGATTGTACATTACCATGCACCAAATCTTGCGATCTATCTGATCTGCATGCAACAGATGTTAAATGCATCTAAAGGAAGATAGTATAACCATATCAGGATTACTCTGTTCACATCCAAATCCCAAAAGCTACTAGATGGATGTCTCCTACAGACAGTTACACGCAGGTATCACTCAGAGGCAGTGATCTCTCTGGCTTCCTCAACAATGACCCATCTAACAACAAGTGAAACACAAAGCTGGAGGTCAGGGGGAACATGAACTCCTGCATCTCACATTTCTAGACTACCTTGCTGATCCTGGAGAGATAAACTCTGTCAGTTTACATTTCTCAGCATTTGGAATTTGGAAAACATTACATTTAGAAAACCTACATTTGGAAAAGAATTGAATTTTACTGAGAAGGTTTTCCTAAATCCTAATTCAAGAACCTTAGCATGAAGACTTTATTTAGCCACCGAGGACAGATAGACATGTAGAAAGGACAACTGGGCTCCTCAGTGTTCACCTAAAAGTCTTTTGAATCTGCTGCTTAAAAACATTATGAAGCCCAGGTGTCATTGTGCTACATTATTTTCCAAAGGACAAATCTATTGCAGATAATTTCCTGTAACCTATCTGAAACAGTATTAAAAACATTTCTTACTTTTGAGATGTGTGCTATGTTCCATTTTGGATTTAAGAAGCAGAATACAATAAAAGATGGGATAAAAATTCTTTGGGAGCAGTAATAGCTCAAATAACATGGAAGGTTATAAAACAGTGACTATAGAAGCTGTCTTCTTCCCATTGTGGAACAGTATTCCATTGATTTCTGAAACCAAAGGCTAATTATGCTCTGAGTGGACAAAGTATCTTAAGGACTCTGGTCTGGGCATCAGAGACACAGAGATTACTATGTACTTTTGTCAAACCCAAGTTACAGTACTAAAGACAGGAGTATCTTGATGAAATTTGATTGCCAGTACTCTTCAGGAGGTTAGATGAGGTGACCTAATCCTGCTCTATGAGACACTTGGACCTATGCTGCTCTAAGCTAATATTAAGGCTAGGTCATTAGAAGAAGTTACCACAACAGTAAATAACAAATTTATTTGTTTTATTTTTAAGGTCAATACTGTTTCGTTCTTGTCAAAACATACATACCCATAAAAACATACCCATCTTCTACAGTGGCCCATATAGCTTTCATGTGGCTTGATGACTGTGTTTTTTATATTAGCCCTATTTGTGAGTTATTCCATTTAAATGTTCCGGAATTCAATAGCTTCACTTCTGGATAATAGACCAAATCACAAAAGGAAATAATTTCAATCTATAACTGAGAAAAGCCATTAATTGCTGGAAACCATCCAGTCTCCAAACCTGAAGATATCAAATATGGTCTGGCAAGGAGGAGACAATTAGACTGAGGAATTCTACCCAGAGGGAAAACATGCCAGCATTATTTCAGCTGGACTAATGACTACAACAATAACCACTGAAGTATTTCCAGCTACTGTCAGTGTTGCAAGTATTTAACTCCACGGTGAAAACATCTTAACTACTGACAGTGATATTCTCAGAGACTGACCCTGGTGGATCATTTTGGGAAAAAATGACTATAAAATCATACAGGTTTTGGTGTTGTGTACTCCCCAATGCCTCCTTTTTTTTTCTCTTTTCTTCTGATGTGAATTAAAGTGAAATGTAATGATGCAAGTGGAATGGGAGGTTATAAAAGTCAGGAGAAATCAGGTCTGTGGTACTGCTTGGCTCAGTTAAAAGGTTGCAGGCTTTTAGATTATTAGAATTGCTTTCCCATATAATAGCCAAATATAATCTTAGTGGAATTTGTTAATTTGAAAAGCATCTAGCCCTCCTCCTTTCTGTAGCAACCTCTTCCAAAAACCAGACTGGTCTTAAGGCCAAATCTTCTCTTTCATCACTCCCTCCTGAAACTTACAGCTTTGAAGTGATGGAACTCAAGGTCTCCTCATGCCAAATAGTCTGGATAGCTCTCTCTGCACCTTATTTTCTAAGGCATACAATCTGGAAAACTTTAGCTTCATGTCAAATTGCAGAATGAGTTAACCTACTCAGGTCCCTTAATGAATTTTGAGTGTGCAGGGTGTACATAGCATCCTAAGTCAATCTAAAATGACTTTTCCCTTGCTGACTATATTAACAACCCTGCTCTTCATCAATTAATACATTCTAGGTTGAAATATTCTGTTTATTCATAATCATTGTTGTCTACATACATTTGTCATTTTCTAGTGAAGGTTTTTATTCTTAGAAACAGGGGCTAAGGACTTTATTATCCCAAAGATACACAACGCTTAGTAGGCAAAAATATAAAATTCCATTAAAAACATATCTAAAATTTGGACAGAAGTAATACTTATACCATGGAATAAAGCTGAAATATGGCACAAGTCAGAGATGAAAACACTTTTAAGTTTGTCTACCATAACACAACCTGCCACCTAAAGTGTTATTATGTGCATTTTATGCCTGGGCGTACTGACAGGTGGGAGGGTGTGGATGTGTTGTATAAATGCTGTGTGTCTTCTGGCAACAGGCGATGTGCTGTGTGCCGCCGTGGAGGGTGAGCTCAGAGGTGTGTCCTACCACAGGCAGTGATGCTACAGTGGTGCCACTTTGTAGCCAGGTTAATTAGCCCCTCAATTCCAGTCTCTATTAGCGTGGCCATCACAGCACAGCCACAGCACCGCTCGCAGTCGCTTGGCTTGGTTTATCCAGCGCTGCACTGTCAGCTCAGCACACACTGGGAGACAAAGTCCCAGTTACAAAGCACAGAGAAAACACTGCTGCCACTGAATAATGTCAGGGGTATAATTTACATACTAAGGTGACAAAAAGGAGGATTGTCATAAGGTACTGAATAAATGCATGGAAAACCCAACAGATTCCCACAGGCTGCCATGCTGAGGCTCTGCCAGAGAGGGAGGCGCTGCAGGAACTTTTCACTAGTATTTTTCTCTGAGCATTTCTCAGCTGCAAAATCCTCAGTTGGAAAGGTTAAAAACTAGCTTCCCAAGAAAATCACTCAAAAATACAGAGAACCTTCCCTTCACATATTGAAATAAGCCCCTCAAAGTAAGTGCCTAAAACTAAGTTCAAGCAAACATAATCAAGATAAATATTTTGATTACTGAATTGATTGAACTTGCAGAAGGTTTGGGTAGATTTCTATGGCATGTTAAGTATCCCTGAAAACTGGGCTGTTTATTAGACATGTGGCAAAATGCTGCAAGCTGCAGTAAAGAAAAAGATGCAGTAAAGATGGTTACTGTATTTTCAATCCAGGAAAACTTTTATATCATGTATCAAATGTTTTATTTATCTGAAGAAGTCATTGCCTTTTGCCCTCTGCGCCCGTCTGTGAATGCACCAGCACAGGCGGTTCTATAGGATATCCTCAATTTTGCTCCAGAACTCCTAGCACAGTCAAGTATTGAAAATCCCAGTTTCAGTTTGTTGGGAAAGGTTCTCTGTGCTTGGAATTGTTGCAAATTTTATGTTATCGTAAGCATTAAACATTTCACTTGGAGTAGGTTTACACCTCAAATCTAAATTCAGTCTATGGACACAAAAAGTAGTGTTTAAAAAGACATTTATTTTCAAATGGTCAAGCTGTTATATAGGAAAATAATGTATTAGAGCTCAAATTCTTACACCAGCTGCCTTGGCTCCAGATCAGGCACTGTAAAGTTAACCTCCAGGACCTCCTCCAAGACTCACTGAAAGATCTGGGATACAGAACAGCTGGAGCCAGGGAAAAGGGTATGTTGGGGATGGGACAGCATGCCATGCTTTGGGAAGGCTGATGCTTTACAGAGGGCTGACTATTGTTCAGAGGAGTCTTTTACCAGTCCTCAAATTTACGTAGGAATTTGAGTAAAGAGAAGGGCATGCCTTTCCCCTCAGCTGGTGACATCCATATTACATCTGTTAGAGACAAGCAGCAGAGTCACCCTGTGAGTTAAGGCTCAAACAAGAAGGAAAAATTGTTTTCTAAGCAGGCCCCACTTTTAGGCCATTAAACTGTAAGATAATGATGGGCTTGTTGAGGAGCAACAAATTTCTTTAGAACTTCATTTGGTGCCTGTTTTAGCCAAAGGCTGCTGTGTTGTGATATTTTATGTTTAAACATACCTTACTCTGACAAGCCACCGAAGTCTTTAAAGTCTTCTCATCTTTATTGCAGACAGTACTTTGATCTCAGTGCCAGAAAAGGTCAACACAAGAACTTCAGAATTAGACTTGTTTACATCCAACATAAAATACAAATAAATGAATGTGGCAAGGACATCCCAGGCAGATTAAATAAGGCCACATTTTCCTAGTTCCACTCAAAATGTTTTTGTTTTTGCCAACCATTGTGCAAGCAATGTCATCATCAAATCCAATGAAATTCAGTTATTGAGGCGCTTTCCCCCTCAAAATGTTTCATCAATCACAGACCAGAAGGGGTCTGTCATAGGATAATTGCAAGTTGGCATACCAACAAAGAGCATCCCAATGTCCTCAGCTTCCTTATCTATACAATAGGCTGGGATGACAGCCATTTTATTAGCTGAGATATTGTTACTCCCATCAGATAAAATGTTTTGTTGCTTTGATGTTTTCTGTCACCGGAGCAGAGCTGTTGTTTTCAACTGCATGTTTGGAGAAAGGCTGTGGTAGCAGCTTGTGTTCCCTCACGACACCTCTGCCCCCAAACGTCTCACAGGGTGAGTCAAGGGATGTACTAATTGCACTTTATCAGAAACGAATGGGAAGAGTAAACAGAGTTTCTGCCACAGTAGTTGCTAGCCAAGACATAATTGTGGAGTCATCTCTTGTCTAAATTCTTTTCCTTGAGGAAGAAAAGACCACCAGAAAGTGAATTCCCTCTGTAAGCAGACAGCTGAGAAGCCACCCAAAAATTATTTCAGCCATTCCTGTTCCACTGTCTCCACATACAGTATTATTAATCCACAGAATATTTAGTGAATTAAAATAACATTTGGGATAACTGCTTACATTTAACATTTTTCCACAATAACAACAACCATTATAGCACTCAGAAATATGTATCTTGCTTCCACATGCTTGGTTAGATCATGCAGACTTTGAAGGCTAACAAAAAATCTGTCATGCAGAGCAATATGCAAACCCATTTAATTTTCTATTTAAATTCTTCCTGACAGAGTGGACTTTTCTTGAATTTCAAAATAGCAAGCCTGTTAACCAAACTCCGAAGGTGGAAAAGTCTGCTTGTCGACATCAGGCTTATCTCACTGTACTATCACTTGGGCAATAATTATATGAAGTGCTGTAGACATAATTTAATAATTCAACATTTGCCCACTGCTACTGGAGACTTCCCATCTATACTAAGCACAGGGAAGTGCTCTGGGCTCTCCGATGGACTGCATGACAGATACTGTCCACATCTTTTCTGTCAGCTGAGCTCTAGCACACCTCTTTGTGAAAAGGGATGTTGTTGGAATGATAACAGCAACAGCACAGTTAAAAGTCATTAACCCAGCAGGAAATCTCATCTTTGATGGCTACTCAGCAAGAGGTTGCCCCTGATAACAAAGACCAAAGTAAGCAGGTGTAAACTGTTCCGGCAAATACCAGCATCTCTGTTGTCCTTCATAGTTCTGCGCATGCCATGCACCTCTTGAGGGTCAAAGCATTTCCATGGATGCTCAGTCCAACAGCCCTGACATAATACCACCTCTCCCTGCTATGCCTCCACCTCCCCAACCCCAAGCCTCTGAGTCATTCTCATATACAAAAGGTGCATTACTTCCTTTACACAGCAGTCTCCTTTCCTGATTTTCCACCTCCATACATGCTCCTGAGGCCACCTCCACAACCAGAGGTTGTGAGTTGGATGCACCCTTAATTACATGACCTTAAGAGACTTACAGATTTCATTTATTGACTTTCCTACAGATTGTGGGTGGAAGCCTGTGGAATCACTTAGCCTGCCTTTGTCTCAGTTCCCCACCTACAAAGTCCTTTCATTTACCTTGTCTGTTTTGATTTAAACAAAACAAGCTTTAACCCCTAAAGGTCACATTTGCTTTGATAGCAATATGAACTCATTTGGCACCTTGATCTTGTTTGGGTAAGCTTAAACCACATAATGAATCTCAAGAAATGAAACAAACTGAAACTTCCTTTCAAACACTGCTCTCCAGAATGTTTTCACTTCGAGCGAAGGATGGTGCAAGATCAAGTTGCACAGTTAGAAAGGTACCTTATTACCCCATTAAAAAGCAGAGCTAAAAAGGAAATTCTGTCATGAATTCAAGTGGTTGGGAGATTTAACCTTGAATACCCTTTTGATATTGCAGAGAAGTTACACATTGCTCATGCTTGTCTCTAAGCCCTGCACTGTTGTTTCCCATGTTGAGCACTGGAGATGATCTGCAGGCACAGAGGCAAGGTCCTCTAGCCCAGCCAACAGATGCCCTCCTTGCAGTAAACTTCTCAAGCAGATTAAACCCTTCTCTAAAGAAAAGTTCCTTCCCCTATGGAAAAAATGTTCAAATGCAGAATTTAACATCAAAATTGCAGACAAAAAGAGGATTGTGATAGTGTACTTTGAGCAGAATTACTTGTTATTTTTATACATCAATGGGCACCTCAAGGCTAAAGTGCTCAGTCTTTAGAAATGCCACCAGTACATGAAATTAATAGTTTTACAATATTCAGTATTATTTTACTTAAAGCTTTAGCTTCTGGAATCACATTAACAACTATAATACCTAAAATCTGTACAAAACAAACTAAACCCCAAGTATCAGCAGCTCCTAGCAACAGAAATTTTAATCTATTTTAAATAAAACAAAGTCAAATATTTTCATGTTTCCACTTTTCTGGTTTGCAGGATAATGCATACATGAGGTCTGATTCACAGATACATAACTTGGCGAAAAAGCTTCTGCAAATCCAGTGATCCTACTATTTCTCCTATGAAATTTTTTGGGTTTTCAATTTTACAGACACACCCTGGGCACACCACCTATCACATCTCTTGAAAATTAATAAAATATTGAGTTAAATAATTGTGCCTCCTTGTTTTGCTGAGGCTTTTCTGAAAACCTCCTCAGAAGAATGGGACAGATGATAAACTAACAGTAAGGAAGACAGAGACCAGCAAATAATCTAGGGAAAGTCAATGGCAGGGAGTCACTCATTTCATTATCTGTACATATTTCTTCAAACAACAGCTTCTGACACACTTCAGACTTGCAGCTCTGACTAACACCTACTGACAGATTTAGCCTACCTTCTTCACAGAGAAAATTGTTTAAGGGTCTCACCTTGCTGTCTGCATTTAGAAACATGGAAGCACTTACCCTTCCTGCTTTTTTCCTTCCTGCTGCTGCTGCTGCTCACTGCCATGAGGTCTGCCTATAGCCTGAAACAGGCTGTCAGTGGAAATCTCAATGCTGTTTCCACTTCCTTCCCTTTTAATAGCTAGTTCAGGAAAGAGGTAGTAGATTGACATCTGGAGTATTGGGGCCCAAGAAACTACTCAGCTGCAATTGAAATCTTGTGTGTGTCAGGTGTGATGAGTTCTGAGAAAAAAAAATCAGAAACTTCCACAAATGAACGGCAACTGCCGGAATCACAGCACGGCGATGAAAGGGGCTCTTCAATGAACAGAGTGCTACTTGGCCATTTATCAAGGATTATTCAATTATCTAATAATGAAACCTTTAGATAATGAAATATTTTTTGAAGGGTGGAGGAAGAGAAAACAACAACAAGGACTTTGCTCCAGCAGATGTAAAACTGACACATCTGCCTCCCTCGACACCACCAAATTGGCTCTTTCAATATGTTTCATTTGTTCTCCTGCCAGTTGCTGATCTCTCATCAATTTACTTTCAAACTTGGAAGAAAATTAAATAGTTTGATGACATATTGGTATTTTTTCTTTGAAATGCAAAATATATAATTCAATCATCTTAGAAATGTTTCACTTCTTTGAAATCTTTGCAATTGTATGATGTTGGACTTGATCTCCATCTGGAACAAAAGAGTATAACTCTATCTAACTAAATGAATCTAGGGAGTTTACCACAGCTGGTGATCTTGTCCATAGTTTTTTCATAGATTAACACAGAATATATCATATAATTATTTAGAAATATGCACTGTGAAAGGTGGTGATATCCTATATGTTTTAGGCATGCTTGAAAATACCTTTGCTAGATGATTGCCTAAAAGTGCCTCCTAATAGCCTTAAATAGTCAAAATGAAATGACAGAACTGTCATCACAGCAAATCACATAGGGAAAGAAAAATGACGCCAGCGTTAACTGCATCAGCCACCTGCTCCATATAGGTTATTAAAATGATGGAAACAGTATGTTGACTATTCCATATATCCAGGCTAAAACCCCCAGCAGGTCCAATGTTTCATAATACTAGTTGTAATTTGCATGCCTATAATTTATAGTATACTATAATTTATACAACATTTCTCAAAATGCTGGCTGGAAAAGTCTGGCTACTGACTGGGGTACTCTAATTCCTTTCTCTGTGTCTACTTCTTTAATCACAACTTGACAAAAGGATTTTGGCATCAACAGCACTTTGATAAATGCCTGTGTTGTGCTTCTTGATATGATCAGGACTGGCCTCACCCTGCCAACAATAAGCAGGCCAGTCTTTATTTTGTAATGATGCCTCAGTTCCACTGGGAACTCTTTGCCAAGGGGTTGGGGGTCCTATAAACACCTATGGGAGCTTGTGCTATGATTGACACAGCTGCAGTCACTTTTATTCAAACACAGGAAGAAGAAAAGGAGAAAGACATGGAGGTAATGACAATGTCCTCTTCGTTAGCAGTGTTTTGGCATGAAGGAGTTTAGAGGCAGTCCTAAACAAACCTGCCCTCCCCTAGTCCTGAGAAACACCCTAACCACCCAGGTGCAGGCAGTGCCCGAGCAGAACTTCACCCCATCCCTCCTACTGAAGCTGCTTCAGTTGGCAAGTGCAGTTCAATCACCTTGAGCCCAGGAGTGCAGCTCTCCAGCCAGGCAGGTAATGGCTCATGTGCCAGTCTTGATTTCAGGTTCCTGCCCTAGGGATGCCTAATGTATTTTATCCAAGAATTGTTTAAAGTAAAATAATCTGTCATATAAATGAATGGAAAGAGGCTCATTTTAGGAGCCACTGCCACTATGGCTGACCAATATAGATGAAAGTGCTTACATTTAGGCTTTCTTGACTCAAAACAATGGCTTCCCTCTCTTTATGCTAAGTTTACCCATCTGTAAAGCAGATGCATTACAGTTTACCTAACTCAGAGAAATGAGATAATACAACTTTGGCAAAAGAAAGGCTCCATCACGCTGCTTTACTAGACATAAAAAGGTAATATGAATATATGATTTGAAATCAACATTAAGATAGTGTAGACTCTGGGACACTTCTGATATTGCTGTGGCTGGATAATGTAATTCATTTTCTAAGAGGTTTCTTGAAGTGCTTGATATTCCACAGAGCCAGCCTGTGTTACAAGGTGTACATAGCTAATCTGCAGAGAAAAGAAATCATAAACAACATTTTATCCTGCATTATTTTATTCATGAGAGCATTTTTCCGATTGGTGCAATCTTGAAGTATAGATTGGATCTTGGGATCACATAGCCACGCTGACACACCCCAAGTTAGTCTACTTTAAACATTCTTTATTTCCAGAGGAGGAAGATGGTGCAAAATCTTTAAGGCTGCCATATCTGGTTTTAAAATCCTTATATTTTCTTTTCTTTCTTCTTTTGTCTTTGCATATTTTCATAAGGAAAAAATCTCATTACACTATTACCCACACTTTCCTGAGTATTCTGAGCAGGGTATTAACTACATTAGCAGTTAGTTTCCAGGGTGGAAATGACAGCATCTGCCTCTGATAGTCCCAGCACAGGAAGTATGACTTTTGGGAGCTCTCAGAACAGGCACCCAGCATTGACAGAAACAGGAATCTCCTGAGCAAGATTATATTGCTTCTTTTTTTTCCCAGGAGCTGGACTGAAATTTTTCTAATATGCCCAAAGTGTCCACACATTCCTTCCAGATCAGCCATCACATATTTTCAGTAGCATTGTTTTCACAAGGATAATCCTTGTTGATGTGCAAAACAAAACCTGTTATCTCTTTGATGAATGCGTTTTAAAGTCCAAGGATGAGCATGGGTAAGTGACACAAAGAAGACAGTGAAGATTTGCAAGCAGTGACAAGAGCTGATGGGAAGGAAAACTAGTGTCTTTAGAAGTGACTTCTCAGAAGTCATCTCCCAAAAAACATTGAACTCTTCTTATCCACACTTGTGCAATATATATAAATTAATACAAACGTTTCATTAGATACTATTCCTATAAATCATTTAAGAGAGGTAGATCCCAAGGTCTAGCAGGCATTGGCCAGAAGATCTTGCTAGATTGGATGCTGAGAGCTGTCTCCCATGACAGTCCTGGATACTAAGCCATTGCTAAATATCTGTCTTGACAGAGATTTATTTTGTATGTGCTTGAAACTGAACCATGTCACATATTTGGCAGGAAACGTAATCCCTTCAGAAAGAGGATTTGATCCTCAGAGTGATCTTGCCATTCTCAGGCAGGAATAACTTGGTAAAGCCAGTGCAAGGTCTGTCCATGTATTTCTGTTTTGAGTAAGGGACAAGCCCCAAACATTGGACTATGAGAGCAAAAGCTTCTGTCCCCACCAATCCACATGGCCCCGATGGCCATGCACAGTGTACAAACTGCACAGTGCACACACAAGGTGTCACCACTTGAATTCATGTGGTGAAGAGCTGGATTTTTAAAAATTTGTTTCCCAAATCTCCAAGTGGCATGTGATGCAAACAGCAGCAGAATTACTGTGAAAGAGAGTAAGGCATGGCTCCTGGTTTGAACAGTATCAAACAAAATCACTGAATGAATGTCAGCTTAGAGATCCTCCCTTAGAGCTGGCAGCTCCAGAATTCCCCCATTAAGTTGATTCCCACTTTTGAGACTCCCTTTGTCTTGCCCAGCTCCTTTCTTCTGTTCAGATCATCATGGCAGTCCTCCCCCTGCTGTCAGCCATACCATGCCTTTCTGTCCTTTCCTTCTGACTGTATTTCCTAAATTGTGGCTATTCCCATCTCCTGCCATTTCTCGTTTTCTGGTGGCCCTCCTCGCATGAGATTCCCATTGCTGAAGTATATGAGTTGGGATTTACTATCCCCCTTGCCTGAAAACCTTAGGTGTAAATCTCAGCAATGGCTGAAAGTACAATATATTTGGGATGTTGCATAGCATTTCATACAGTGGATCACAAAATCTTATTAGAAAAATATCTTATAATGTCTTGGGTAAGAGTGCTGTCATGGGGACTGCAAACCGGCTGCAGGAATGTAAACAAAGGATAATGGGTCATGACAAACAGCACTGCACTGAGCTCTGAAGGGGTATCCAGTTGGGTTTCCCCAGGAGCTGGTGTTAAGTCCAGTTTCATTTTACATATTTATTAATGCTCTGAAAAAAGAGATGAACATTCTGAGAATTAAATTCATGGGCGATACTAAATTGATAGATGTTTTCAACACCAGTCAAGACAGAGTTATTCTATAGAGGGAAAGCAGAGAGGATGGGAGTGGGAAGAGTCTGTGAACCAGACTCACCTCAGCTGATAATAATGGGAGGTCACTGACAGTCCAGCCAAAAGCAGCTTACATCTGCTCTGTCAAAGGCTGAAGCAGAGAAATAACGACAAAACTAGCTAGGAGGTAATTATCAATTATAACATTTCTCCCAAAGATCCCAGATATTAATTCTCATTTTCTAGCCTCAATAAATTTCAGTGTTTGGGGGTTTCTAAGATTTTGTGTGGTTTTATGCTACAGAGTAGCATTTAACAATGCAACACAGAGGCAATAAGCCGTTTCAGGGATTTCAATCTCCACAAGCAAAACAATCCTCCCAAATGGAATCTACCTAGAGGTGTAAAAGCGAAAATAAATTCTGCGTGCCCAATAGGTCCTCTGTTACAGAATCATAGAATCATTAGGGAATGGTTTGGCTTTGAAGTGACCATAAAATTCTAGTTCTAACCCCTCAGCTATGAGCAGGGATACCTTTCACTGGACCAGGCTGCTCATGAAAAATAAGATTTTTTCCAAGCGCTATGCTCTGTGTGCTATGGAAACACCCACAAAAATATGCCACTGTCCTTATCTATTTTAGTGACAACATATGCAGAGTGCTTACCTACACCACACTCTTCCACAGCAGATTGTGTCATGCTCAGCCCATACAGCTGGACGAAGAAGGAGGAATGGGGGGGACATTCAGGGTGACGGCTTTTGTTTTCCCAAGTCACGGATGATGGAGGCCTGCTGTCCTGTGGTGGTTGAACACCTGCCTGCTCACGGGAATGGTGAATGAAACCGTTGTTTTGCTTTTCTTGTGTGCACAACTTTAGCTGTACTTATAAAACAGTCTTTTTCTCAACACACAAGTTTTCTCACTTTTACTTTTATGAATCTCTCCCCTACCCCACTGGGGAAGGCAAACCAGCAGCTGTGTGGGGCTGAGTCGCTGGCTGGAGCTAAACCATAACACACAGAATACCTTAACATGTCAGCTAAAACAAAGGTATTCTTTAAAGATTATATTATTCCCTACTTTTCTTCCTGACTGGTAAAGACTGATATGGAAAACTAGAGCAAAATCCATCTAAGAAAGTGTATGTAAGACATAAGATGGTCTCTTCAGGTTGCTTTAAGTCATGACAGAGGAGAACTTCATCAGAGGAGTGAAAACCATGCCTGGCTCCAAGTACAAATCCTGAATTTTTGAGGATCTGATAAGAGATGATTTAACCCACCTTTTGAAATACCTATCACTACTAGTGGCTACTATTTTTTTCATGTAAGTATTGCCAAAGAGACTTCTTAGGGAGCAAGGTTAAAAATTTCTAGGAGGAGTTTAGATATAATACTACCCAAGTAAATATAAATTTTGGTTTTGTACAATGCAAATACTTGCATGACATAAAATGCTAATATGTGGATGCTGTATTTTTTAATGGAATGTTACATCTAAAAATTCTTCGGACTGGCAAGGGAAAAATCCCTGGACCTGAATCTCATTTGGTGAAAGCTTGTGTAGTTTGAATTTAGAGAATACCTTTCAAATATAATAAACTGTGTTTTTAATGGGTTCTATTATAATATCATTTTCTCTCTTGTCTCAAGAATTTAATACATCTTTTCTGTGAAATATTTGCAGAGACTCTTCCTTTCTCCAAAGTTTCTACGAAAGTTAAACCCAAATTTGCCTAGAAAAGTTATGTTGAGCTGGTTTCTGGCAGCAATCCAGCAGCACTTTTATATCTGCACAGCATTGTGATTATCTCACAAATTCACAATACTTTAATTCTGAACCCTACCATTTTCCATAGAAGCAATATCTTCAGTGCTAGTCTGAATGCTCTGAATGTTAAATGTCTGGCTCTGGCTGGATTCCCTGCATTTTTTGCCCGTGAACACGTAGCACACGGCTCTTGATTACTACTCTTAAATTGATCTGTGTCTGCTATGAAAATATATTGCTTCATAAAAGTCTTTCAGGGTATCAGCTTCCAAATTAATGATTTTTCTCTCAAGCTCTGACTTTGAGAGCTTACAGTACAGAATCGTGCAGTCCAGCTACTTGAATCAAATTGAAATCCATCCATCTGCAATTCAGATCCAAATTCTTTCAGTGCTCTTGGCTCATCTCTAGGTAAAGAGCAGCTGTTGTCCTGTTAAAGTGACTGTAAATAATTCTAACTTCAAGCTTCAACAGTGAAATTCACCCTGCTTCACTGGGGACCACTTATTCCCCGAGATGTTCCTGGGTTTGGTTTTCAGCTGGTGGGAGCAGCATCCTGGTGCTGCAGTAGAGCTGTGGTGCTTTACAGGACCTGGCCCTGGCAGAGCCACTGCCCAGTGGCGGCAGGAGGTGTGCCAGCCCTGCAGGGCAGTGTGCCCTCCTGGGGACACACGGGTGTGGGGACACGATGCTGAGCCAGAAACCCTGACTTGTGTTAATTGCAGAGAGGGTGCTTGCACCCGTACGACACGGGTGAGGAGGGGAAAAAGAATAGGGTTTCTTTCTCTTGCTGTTTTCTCCTATTCCATGCCCAATAAGCCTGTCACTGTGCTTTTCTAGGGGTTACATGTGTTCTGCAACTCAAACAGTACTGCACCAGAGAAAGGCTTGTTTACAGCAGAGATTCAGTAACGTGTTTAAAGGGAGAATTTTCCTGTAAAAAGAGATGGGCCCTAACCAAGAAGGAAGGCACTTGTTAAAGCAACTCTATCAGAATAGCAGATGAATCACAATGTGATATAGCACTATTTGAAAGGATGTTTTGAATGGAGCTGTCAGCAAGTATTTTAATAGCAAGTCTTCAATTTCTGCTTTATGGGGTTTTTAACCACCAAGAAGAAAACATAAGTAACAAGGAGGGATTTAGGAATTGTTTCGTGTTTGGCTGTTCAAAGAAAGAAAAGAACCCTCCACATGCATTGCAGCTAATGAAAATTGCCATTATGGGGTTTTTCACTCCATTTGTGAATGCTAAACACTGTAATAATGCAAAGTCCTTATGATTTTCTAAATCTTCTCAATAAGGAGGATATTATCTGCTTATTTAATGATCCAATCTCTAACGGCAAGGAGCTGCTGCCACCAGCAGCTCCAGCTCATTCACATAGTTCCTCTCCCTAATTAAAATGTCTTTACAGTTAAAAATAAAGAAATAAATCAATCAAAAGCCCAAACTGCCATCAGATGATATGAAAATAAAAGGCACTTCAGGGACAGATTTTCAATTGCTTGGCTTCCACAACTGGGAGTATTCTTTTGAAACAACTCAGTCCTCCTTTAGGCACCTCAGAGAGAGCCAGACAGTTCAAAAGTGCTCAACATATATTTCTTTGGAAAATCCGTCCCTAACCGTGGCCTTGTGTTCTACAGCCATTGTGGCTAGCAAGACTCAATCGTAAGTCACCTACCTCCTTGTTGGAGGAAGGTAATCAGCATCACCCCTTCTGCAGGAAGCTGTAATAACATACCTGACTGTACTCATCCATGCTCTGGCCACTGCTCACTGCTACAAGAACAGAGGCATCAGCTCTATTTCTACCACACTGCCAGTGGAAGCAACAATAGCCCCGCTCTTGGATTTCTCTTGCAGCACTCAAAACCAGATGCCCATATTCCAGCACAGACTCCTTACTGGCCTGAATATCACGTTAAAAATGGAATGTCGCTGTCTGCATGGCATTCCTTGAGGGTAATGTGCCATTGTCAGGTTGAAAGTTTTCTGGATGTTCATTAGTCTAAGGCCACAACTTCAGTAATAATTCAAGAGCAGTTTGCAGCTAATAAAAGCTACAGTAGCTTTCTCTGAGAACAGAGAATAAAGCCCAGAGGTTTTTTAGCACATCCCTCCACTCAAACAAGAACCATTTGGTGGTATTAACATACTACCTGTTTATTCAAGAGGAAATACAAAAAGTTAACAGTTCTTTTCTCCTACAATCTACAGCTGCGTAAATATTATCCCAGTCTCTCCTTTGACATCCACCTAAACCTCAGACCTCACATGTAAAATGATACCAAAGGAGCTCAACACTTGTGTAACCCACTGCTGTATCCCGACACAGCTAGCTCTGAATATTTGACTTCTGTGAGCCCAGTGATGCTGTATGCTGCATCCCTGAAGTGACCTCATTTTCTAAAGACAGCTTTACTAAGAGTTTCCTAGGTTTTAACCATGGAGCTGAGCATGATGAAAGCTTTGTGGAATCACCACACCAAAGTTTGTGCAACAACACTGAAAAAGAAGCCAAATTGTAGTTCTGCATAGTTTACAGCTGCCACCCTGCACAGTTTTTATTTTGATCCACTCCGATGAAAAGCTGCATTAAGTTTTAGAAACTTCTCCTCATCTCTGCTTTCAAGTCACTTTTGAAGGTTATTTGCCTTTCCAATTTTCTCTGTGGTAGCTAAGGAGATGAAAGTCTTTCTGTATGCACCAGATATCTCTTACACAATGGGAGAGAAATATTGATATTTTTATATTGCACAGTGGGTCATATTTATGAATTGATGCATGCTTCATCATAGCTCTAAATAATGGAACGTTTTGGATAGGAACAAAGGGCCTGAAACTGTTTGTCTGAGTATCTCCAGCTTCCTCTCCCTTCTGAACTCCTTACAGGCTGATTTTGGAAAGGTAGAGCTTCCTCAGGATCAATGCTACCCATGAAAATGATTTATTAAAGAGAAAGTGTAAGGCAAAGCCTTTGCTGTAATACTATTTTCCACCTACTCCTTTCCCATCACCACAAGGAACAAATGCAGGACTCAGAGCTCCTATTTAGGCCTGCTGAACTTTGCTAAACTTTTCTTTCATACCATGCCAACATCCTGAAGTTTCTCTGGCGTTCTTTACAGCCACCGATATTGCAGGGATCGGTGATGAAGACTGTCATGTGATGCACAGGTTACTGCTGCCATCTCTCTGGGCTCCCTATGACACTCCTGATGCAAACTGTGAGCCACGGCTGTGTTGCCCTCATCTCTTTTGGCCTTTGGGGATACCCAAAGCCCACTCTGACATTAGGAGGGCAGTGAAAATCACTGTACTCAGTCTCAGCTGGGGATGGAACATGAGAAAACAGGACAGTGGTTGTGGGAATGGACCCACATCTCATCTGCACAAACAGGGCAGGAGAGAAGAAGTGGTCTCCTAGTGTAGGATGAATTCACCTTTTCTCTTAGTCTTCCACTGGTAAAAGTTCGGGAATGAAAACTGCAATACCTCAGACTAATTTCACATTTTTAAAAATTGAGATTCAGACATTTTGCCACAAATAAAAAGTAAATATATAAACATGCAAGTCACCATCCAAGCTTATGTTCTCCCTCACTGTAACTTATGTAGATTGCTGCCTATGTGCATAGTTTTCATTACAAATAAAACATAAAAAGCCAGCGCGTATCCTGAAGAGCTATTTTTCTTTATTGCGACACCATTACACAAAGCCTAGTAACATAAACAAAGATTAGACTTGGCTGTTTTGAACAAATAACCATTTATTGTCAAGGCTTTTCAGGAGCTTTCATTTTCCTTTTTGAAAAACAAGATCCTGTGCCAACCTAAGAAATGTGTAACATTAAGTAATAAGCAGAATAATGGCACACCCTGCCACACAAGTCTATAGAGAATCTCAGACTGACAGGGTTGTACATGTCCAAGCTAAGACAGAAACCCAGTTAGATTAAGCAGACGTATTAAAGCAAAACCCCACCAGCAGAGTCCCCTGGGGACTATTCCTTAATTCTGCAACTGGCCTTTTGAGGAGTAGGATTCACAAGGAATAGTCCAGAGGCAGAGCTGTCCGTGCCACTGGGACAGCACGCAGCAGAGCACAGCCAGAGAACCTGTCCCCAGATTCCTGTCCTGGCACAGCAGCAAAGAGCACAGGACAGGGCTGTCTGATCCCTGAAGGAGCAGCCACGTTTGTGGTGGGCAGGTGAAGGAGAACCCCCAGCGCCTTGGCTGCAGAGCCCCATGTGTCTGCTCTGGCTGTGGCACCGCAGAGCTGCGGAGGCTCTGGCCTTTGGTGCTCCCTGAGGGTTAATTCCCCCAGAATTCACCATCTTAAAGTAGTTGTGAACCTCCTAAACCCAGCCAGAAGTAATGACACAACAAGCTATCCCTTAGACAACGAGCAGAGATTATTCAGCTTCCTTGTACCCCAGTGAAACAGCAGCTTCCTTCCTGCCTGTGATTGGGGCTGTGATTAGCTGCGCAGTTCAAGGTGAAAGAAGAATGTGGTTCCAGGCATATATGGCTTCCTTTAACCTCAGCAAAACACAGTCCCAGATATTTCAATTAGTGTGTACCAAGGTCACAAAATCAATTTCTTATCGCCGAAAACCACACATACTGTAAATTTCATTTTCAAGCCATAATCTCTAAATTAAATCTGTGTACCTAAAAAATATACAGTGCAAAATAGCAGTCCTTCAGCCCCCTCCTTCTCTAGCAGCCCAGCAGCATTTTCACAAACATCACCTGGCTTTGTGCTCTATATTTAGAGAACAATGTTTGGTTAGATTCTAATCTTCTTGGAGAACGTCATTATCTCTTTCTTTGGCAAATAGAGGCCCAAAGTGTCAATTACCTTCTTAAACTGTTTCATACACAGAGGGCTGAGCTGGGTTTGATATTTTGTCTGCCAACAGCTCAGTCGGCAATGTTTCACAGTCATACACAGACCAGCATATCATCCTAGATAAATTACAGATTTCAAATGTGGTTACATACAACTTCACCGCTCCTGGCCAATATATTCTGGCAGAGGAAAACAAAAAATAACAATTGAAAAAAGGAAAAAAAAAAAAGAAGATTCCAAAGAGAACACTTCTCTGCAATTGAACTCTATGAGTTCAATATAGAGTTACAGAGACAAAGTAAAATGCGTATACGATATTAGTGGGATATTATAAGTAAATCAGTGTAGTTCTGCAGAAATAACATCGTCTTATGTGTGTATTTCCTGGCGATACTTTCCTTGATATGTGGGTGACACAGACTTCATAGCCCCGAAGGCAGCCGCAGAGTCTGATGGCTGCAGCAGCCTCTACTGTGTGTGAGCCTAGGTTGAGAAGTCTCAAAGAAGTGGAATGTATGGAAGTAATTTCTTTCCAATAAATCCTGGTCTTTCCTTAACAAAAGCTAATTTCAACTTTAGAACCACAGAATGAGTAAAACTGACAATTTTGAGATTGCCTTACTTGTTTTTCACAGAAAAGTCTGCTTTTTATTCACATGCCTACTTGTACACAGGTCCCTGTGTACATGCTTGTGTACATTTAATGTACTTGTATGAATATACACATGCAGGAAATACTTTTCATCCTTTTACTTCAAATCAGCAAGTGAGAAGAACATATTGTCACCTCCTGAGACTACTTCAGATGTTTGAGACACAGGAAGGGAATCATATCTCTGGTAAACACAGAGTAAGCAGACTGAAATAATAAGTTTAAAGCTCCTTAAATGAATTTTCCCACATCCTCTAAACATATAACATATTGATTCTTAGTACCATAAAGCAGGATGATAGGAGTATTTCTCAAGAAAGTAAATTAGCATTATTTGGCAAGGGTTAAAACACATTTTGAATTAAACAAGTAAGAAACCATCCAAGTGCAGATAATCAGCCTAAAAGTTTGGGTAAATTTTTGAGAGAGACAAATAACTCTTTTCTACCACATCATCTACACACATTTTAAAAACTCTTTTTAGAGGCAAACAGGACTAATTTAAAAGAGAATCTGGATACGATTAAAGATATAACAAGAGGAAGTTTTGTTTCTTTCTGATCCTTTCAGAAATGCATTACTGTATTTTAGTCATGCTCAAAGTACCATTTCATGAAAATGTAAATGAAACACATAAAAAAATAGAGGGGTCTTTTTTTTTTTCTCCTTTTTTGTTTGGCTCCAAACTATGAATGTAATGAATCTATCTAAAAAGTCCCTAAAATGGACTTTGCCCGAGGGTTCTTAGAGTTAAGGTCAATCTTACAAATGGTTATTGTGGTCTGTATCTTTGGCCCAGGTGAACTGTGTTTTCTGGCAGTAGGAGGAAGATCTAACCCTCTGAAGATCCTCTCTGTCATTTAAGTGGGAAACTGGGAGGGATTATTTTATATCAGTGAGGAAACTGGATTTGACACTTTGGATGCATAAAACACTTTGAGTCAAAATTTTATGAACTCAGCCATTTAAGACAATTGGAGTGAGACAGCCTCCACTGTGCTTTGTTCAGCAGGGTTGTGTTGTACTGCAGACATCCTGCGCTGCTTTCATCCTGACTCACGTTCTCATGCACCACCAGGCACTGTTGTAGCACACACTCCCCTTTCAAATTCCTGACCTACTCTTAAAAAATACTAAAATATAATTTCAATAGTAGCTATAAAAAGTAATTTCAAGGCTACAGAAGCTGTTTTGTCTAATACTGTTAGCCAAGGGTATGGCTGTTTTCAGGAACATAAACATAACTCCATCCTTTGTGGCTGGAAGGCAACCATACAACAGCTGGTTAGTCCCCAGCAGCCTACAGGCATCACAGCCACTGAGCCCTTCCCAAATTCACAGAAAAGTGCGACATCTTGCACATGAAAAGACAAAAGCCATACAGAAAGCTGTAGGTCCCCAAATGGCCAGGAACCTGCTATGTTAACATTAACACCAGCACTTTCCTAGGCAAGTGGACTGTCATGCACCAGAAAATCGAATCCTCACAGTTAATTTGTTCAGACTTTTCAATTCCATGATCTGCCTACAGGTTTAATTTGGAATGTGAAATCAAGATACCTCAGCTGGTTAACATCTCACAGCTCAGCAGTCGATCTCTGTGCTTCAAGAAAAGTCAAAAAACAGTCAGCCAAATTATGACCAAAGAGGACATAAGGGAAAAAAACTTTCTGTCCCCTGGAGAAGAACCCTGAAACCATGCACTTAGTTAAATATAACACCTAAATATGCAACAAGTAGGATGGTGCCTCCTAACAAATCTTGAGATCACCAAAAAGCCCGACACATAAACCTGCAGCAGGAATTCTGAATTCAAAGCTGACTCCTGCCTTTTCACATAGCCCACACTCTGTTTTTACCATGTGCCACCCTGAACCCATGTAAAAGCTCCAGCAGAATCTAGAGGCAAAGCAGCAAAGATTGGGAAATACGGGAGGAGAAGAGGAAAGGAAAAAGGGTAAAGGAGAGAGAGACAAGCCCAGAGGCTGCAGAGGAGCATGGCAATAGGGCTGGGAATTAGAGATCTTCTGTGCCCCCCTGTATAGCACATCCCAAGTTTTCCAAGCTGTCACACACTGAGCTGAGCCCTGTTATTAGTATTTGGCTAAGGCATATCTTTCTCCTGCTGTGCTATGTTAGAGCAGCTGCAATTTGCCTTTTTATAGCTTGTGGTAACTGATAGCAGTGAAATGAATTTAGGAAGTGTGTGGATTGGATCTTCCATATCAGTGATTTCAGACTATTTAGTAAACACAGAAGTGACATCCAGTGATGTATGCCTGCTGGTAATAAAAAAAAAAAAAAAAAAAAAAAAAAAAAACCACAAAAAAAAAAAAAAAAAAAAAAAAAAAAAAAAAAAAACACCAAAAAAAAAACAACCCCAAAAACGCCAACAAAAAACTCAACAAAATTCTCCTTTGGTGAACCAGCATTTGAAATAAATAATTTTCCATTGAAGAACATTTCTGGATAGAATAAAATGATTATACACAATGGCTTTACAGGGTCATTTTAATTTGAAAGCAAAAATTCCCTCAAAATTATACACAAATTGGGTGCTGCGGAACAGCAACAGTGACACCAGTGAATCAAAACAAATTCAGTGACTGCAATAAAAGTCAATGGTGGGACTCAGCAACATCACATTAGAACAAGGAACTGAGGTCTCACAGGAAAACTCCTTTTTATAGCTGGCAAAAGCCAGAGAGTTGGTCTTTTGACCCCCAATGAAACAAGAAAATATGTTTGTGTTCAGATACTGAGCACACTTTCAATTTGATTCAGCTGGATTTATACAAATTGCCCTGTGTTCTAACAGGGATTCTGTATTTTGGTACAAAATACCACTTTGCACTGATGTATTTTTTACCTCTGTAAAATGATAAATCCTTCTGCACTGCACTTCAGAAACAGTTACTGCCTTGCTCCAATAGAAAGTTTCCCTGACAGCCTAAGTCCCTGCTCAATATTTCTGGAAGAGCTGTAACTATTTTACAAGTAAGACTGATTAATCTCACAGTATAATTTGCAAGTGACATTTACAAGGGAATATTGTGTAGGGGTATCTGGGAGGGATATTGTGTTCAGGCTTTTCCTGCTTGCCTGCCTACCCTCCTGGAACAAACAGCACTGCTTCATTTTCCTTCCGTATTTTACAAAGTTAAAGTAAACACTGTGATCACACTGTTTACTTTAATTTCCTGCAGTGTGCCAGCAAAGCAGCAAATTGGCAGTCAGCAATCAAGAAGCAGCCAGCATTGAAACAGCAGAGCTGCTTAGGAAAGCATCACTGACGCCAACTCATTTTCCCCTTTGTTTTAAAAATAAAATATTGGCTTCTATGAAGTTTTACTTCTACTCCTATCTTTTCTAAAGGATCTGAAATTTTGTTTGTTTCCTTTAATTTTCTTTTGGAAGAAAGTTGGTGTTATGAACAACACCTAATTTATATGTCCGACTCTTATATGTGAAATACAATTACAAATGTGGCAAATATATTCTATTTATCTGTAAAAAATCCATAGCATTTTTGCATGAGAGGAAGTTAACTTGTCTATAAATCAGTTGTTTCTGGGTATATTTTTATGCCAAGAACATTAGCCCATGTTACATCAATTAGGTGCATGATATTGTGAAGCTAAAGCCTCGTGCATTACATGCAGAATACACATCTGCTGAAGAACAGTCCTAAAAAGCAAATAGATGTACTAGCAGAGGTCATTCTCCCTCATCTAATACTACATAAAGCAAGGAATATAAATACAAAAGAAAAAGTAAGAAGACCGGGATAGTATTTTGTATCTCAGAGGTGTAAAGCTTGACAAGGTGACTCATTTATGGCTTTCTGGAAGATATTGTACAGAGGGAATTTATTGCTATGTAGGCTATAATGCCAATATATAAAGGAGGCCAGATACCACAATCAGTTATTCTCCTGACTGTGTGCATTCCTGCACATATTCTTGCTGAAGACAATGAGATTATGAAGAGGATTAGCTTTTTGTTAGAGTGGCCCAAGTATGCCTTTAGAAAGTCCAAAGCATGACCTAATTTAAAGTGGTTGAAATCTTGTGGGAAAGATTGTAAAAGGATAATTATTTTAAAAACCATGACTTTGACACCAGGAAATTAAATTCATATCTATGTGTCTTTATCTATACACAGCAAATCCAATAATCTTGAGCTCTCTGCAGTCACTTAGCCAGCTGGCAAAGGGAACAAAGTCAAAACTAACAAACCCCATTCCTAAGGTATGTTGACATCAGTGATTCATGATTCATCAATAATGGTGCTAGGAAATAAATGTAAGAGGGCATTATTGCCTTTTGCAGCACACAAAACTCAAGGGAAAATGTCTAAGTGTGTCACATTGAAAAGACAGGACTAGCGAAGAAATAACTTTTACAAGTATTTAAGAGGTGTTACAAGCAAGTGAAAGTAAAGACACAAATGTAAACCTTTCAAAAACTGTAAGAAAGTACCTATAAATAAAAATGAAGAGCTTGTCAGCTATAAAGCTGAAGAGGACTAACCTGAAAACTATCATTTTCTGTTCAACATCTTTATAAGGAGAAAGAATTTGAATTGCTTGTTTCAAAATAGTCTCAAAACAAAGACTGTTCTGGTTTAATTGTCTACCAGGACAAGCACAATGAAGAAGTTGGTTCTACATTGTGCCAAATTACTAATGTTGACAGTAATTATGACTCTTACAACCTATCTAAATAACTAAAAGAGCAAATATGTAAAGAAAATATACTATATAGGCTCTTTAGAAAATGCCTGTATTAGCACATAATTGATGATGTCCTTTGAAGGTGACTGCACTATCAGTGTAAAAGCCTAAGATTATTAACTGAATAAAAATGGGTAACTATCTCTAGAACAGCAGATACACCTGCTGCTTTCGCCACACAGAACAGCAAGATCTCATACATCATTAAACAACTGAGGCTTTGCTTTACGTTTTCACAGCTTTAAACTATTTATGATAGGGTGTAGCCTGTATTTCTAATCCTTTATAGAGCCTATCCAATTAAAATTCAGGTTACTTTTTTATGCTATTAGAGGACTACTGCACGATATTAATAATGCACCGAGTAACATGCTGCCCTAGAGAAACATTGCCTCTCTTTCAGACCAACAGGCACACAGTTCTGATATAAGCTTAGCTGGTTTGCTGGAGGGTAAGTGACTTTGGTGGCTGTTGAGGTATTTTACCAGAGAAAATGTTGGTCTCCTGACATTAGGCTTGCTTCAAACCATTGCCACTTAACTGCAAAGCACCACATATATATCTAGTGTCTGGTTTGCCTGGACTGACATTGGAAATTTTATTTTAAAGACTGAGTTTTGGAACACTACATATAATTCTTGATAAGAAATTCATGGATTAACAAGATTTGTGAATGCATATTTCACTTCACTGAATTTTCTTTAAGCACTCAATAGATGTTTTTTTGAATTTTGACTGTAGATTTCCCTAAGAAAATACAGGTAAAAGGGAAAGTAAGAAAAAGATACTGTATGAGAAAAAAAAGCATGGAAGGTAAGATAAATCTGTCCTCATACAAATGGTTTTAATAACATTATAATGGGTACATGTATAATGGATAGATTTAAGAACATCAGTCATGTCAGTGAGAACAACATGTATCTTTACTGCGAATTTAACTAGTGATTCATGGTCACAACTTTCCAGACAAGTACAGACAATATAGTGGGTACCAGATGATGCTAGGTAAGTAAGCGCTAGTTTGATTTGTTCCAGGCAGTAATGCTAAAATTGACTTGGTTTTCCTCTTTCTCTGCATTATTCACAAGTGTAGGCCCTTGACTCTGCAAACATGATGTGCACTTTCAAATCAGCTGACTTTTTCATGGTAGTAAATTTGAGTTACTTCAAGTGCAAAACCAGTGTTGTGAAGGCCATTTCCTATAACTTTCTTTTGACCAGCTTGATGGACAAATAATGATTAACCTATCAGGGCAAGGTTAGCATTAAATTCATGGAATATATTTAGAAACTACATTGCACTTGATGCAAAGAAGAGACTGAGAGAACAGTGCTTGATCATAATTCGGAAGGGAAAGCAAAGGGCAAAAAATATTGCTGCCTACACTACCTAATGGGAGGTCATGAGGGCTTATGGCAGAGATGAAGCTAAACTATTATTAGAAATGAGGTATGTACACATGGGAGGGAAAAGCTACAAGCTGCAACCAGAGAAACCTGAACCAGATATCAGAAAACATGTTTTCACAATTATAATGGTCAAGACACTGGAACAAAGCCTCAGAGAGGTGCAGTTTCATCCTTGGAGACACTTAAAACTCAGCTGGCCAAGGCCCCAGGCTGCCTGCTCTAAGTTGAGCCTGCTCTGATTGGGGAGCTGGACCAGATGACCTCCAGAAGTCTCTTCCAATCTAAATTATTCTATGATTTTGTGATTTCTTATTTTTTATTATTTTAGCCATCTATATTTCTCTTTAAATATTCCCACCTTATAAAAGGGTAGACACCTTTCTTAGAAAAAAGGCCTTTGCATTCTAAATTTTCCAAAACAAACATACTTCTAAGCACAACATGGCAAAAGAGCTATAAAAATCCAAAATACACGTGGGCTGCATTCCTGCACTCATACCAAACTAAAGTGTTACTGCTAAGCAGTAACTGCCAAATTTCCCAAGATGCTTGAAACACAAAAACTGATCTGGTAGATGGTTACTACTCATAACTACTTCTCAGGATGCTGAAAACTGACAAGATTCATATGAGTTTCAGCCTGTCTGCAGCTGGACATGGCCATACCTAACAGTGAAATTAACTACTAGAGCTATTTATGGTGGAGGACAACTCAAAAATGAAGGCAGAAAAAAAGTATCGTTCTCTTTGGATGGAAGATAGAGTCATCCAAAAGCAGATCTCTTAACATGATTTCTGGCATATTTCTCTTACAAGAGGTTGTAGCAGAAAAATCAACACCGGCACGTCTCTGCGGCACACACACCTGCTTGGTTTTCTAGAGCAGCCCAGAAGCTGTTATTTGATGGTGATCAGCTGCTGGGAAGAGTGGCCAAGTGCTGGGTGTGTGGGGCAGGGAGCTGAGGGCTGCACAGCAGTCACCACACCAGCCCTAAGCTTCAGAAATCCTGAGTCACAAGGGCAATTGCTGAAGGTAAATCAGCACAGATGCATTAGCAACTCTCAAGGAAAAGGAAAGCTAGAAAACAGGTCATACTCAACTGAGATGCATGACATGCTCTATAAAAACACCAGACTGAGAGTCATTTGTACAATTTCTCAGAAAATGTTAAAGTTTTTGGCTTTGAAAACATGTTAGTGTATGCCACTGTGGTAACATAAAGTTCAATCCTTGAGCTAGTGGGCTCTTGAGTAAGTTTTTCAAATAAGTGCATAACAAAAAAAACATATAAATAAAATCTGTTTACCTTTACAGATTGTTATGCCATTTCCTGTGAATCCTTGGGAGCAATAGCATCCTGTTGTCCCACCCCGAACTTCACACCTGGCATCTTTGTGGCATGTCATGTTGCAGCTTGGAGAAGTGCAGCTGTAGTCCAGCAGACTGGAAATTAGAACTGGAACAAAGGAAAATCAGACATTTCATTGTGTAAAAACTTTATTCTGAGCTCTAAAACAAGATCTGGGCCAAAGGTTTCCACGAAATGGATGTATTTCAGTAAACTTTTCATCACAGACTCAACAATACTGCAGGACAGGGCAAGGGCCAGCAGCTACAGGGGCTTCTTTGTTTAAAAAGCAGACACTGTAGATAAAGAGCTTGAGTGCATTCTTAACCACTATATAATTGGTAAACAGCATAGAAGTCACTCAGTGATCTGGGGGAGACATTTGGATGGCTTTCAAAGCTCTCTAGTAGTTTCCAGTAAAGCACAGCCATTTATTTGCACTCTGAATTATGTACTGAGCCTAATCCTCAAACTGCCCTATACGTCCAAGGGAAAAATACCAATGAGGGTTCCCCTGACCAGACTTTTTATTTTTGTAAGCACTTCCATACCTCTGTAGCTAACACATAGGCATGGTTTGAGAGATTAAGATGATAAGTCACATATTTACAGCATTATGACATCATGGTTTAAAAGTTATTTATGGTGTAGCAAACTATTTAAATTTAATCACTCAAAATACCATTACTACTTTCCCGTTGTAGGAATGCAGAAGGTTTTCAACAGAAAGAAAAAAAAGGAATCTCTTCTTTTGAGAAAACTAACAGATCGCTGTTAGTTTACACACACCCTGTAATAGGTTAGATATAAGGCATTTAGCTCAGAATGGAAAGTAAGTTTTTTACTTTGTAGTTTATAAATTGTTAGCAGGATGTAGTGAAAGTTGCAGAACACAAAGATCCTTCTGATGATCTCTTTCTGCAGTTCTGCTTTTCCCTACCTAGATGTTATTCTGGATATTTGCTAGCCTACTGTTACAGTTTCATTGCTTCATGAAATCTCACTGAGATGTTGTTTTCTTGGACAAATTAAGACCACAAAAAATTCAAAAGACTAAAACTTGCACACAATTTTGAAACAATTATATATAATCCAAATCAATTTCGATATCAACCAATTTCGTCTTTTCCCTATGTTTCTGAGAGAAGAGACCGTCTAACACAGATTAAAACAGAAGCCCGTGGGATTCTGTTGTCATTTTGCTGTTTTCAGCATGTGAAATCTAAAAATTTCCCAAGCAGATGGAGAAAGAGAAGGAAAAAAACCCAAACCAAACCCACAGGAACCCACAATGTTTCTGTTTCTTTTCTCAGTACATAAGCCACAGTGAGACAAAGACAGGCTTTTTGGGGTTTGGGATGATACTAACCATGCTTAAATTACTAAATCCAGCAGCAGCACTGATCAAAGCTACAGGGACTTTCAGTCTTGTACATCCAGCAGCTTTCAACCATCCCCAATACATTAATTTCTCCTTGCCGGATCGCACTCCCTTCTCACCTGCCACATGCTCCCCAGGGACAGAGATTTCACCTACCTAGGAATGGAAGCAGTTTCATTGGTGATGCTGTTGGTGTGCGGTGCCTGGTGCAGAGCCCCTGTGTCACAGAAAAAAACTCCCTGGTTTAAAATGTGTGACCATGTGCAAAATGTGCACATATGCCTATCAGGAAAGCGACGTTCCGGTGCAGGCACAGCCTTGACACTGCTCTTTGTCCCAAGCTTCGCTCTTCCAAAAGCTCCCAAGGCTCACAGGCAGGACAGGAAGGGTCAGGAGGGGCTGAGGACCTGGTCTTCCGGCAAGCAGGAAAGCAATGAGAAAGTAAAAGGGAAGCAAGAGCCTGCGTCTTGCAGAGGATATCAGAGAGGATTCTGGGGTGAGGAGGTCAGAGGAGCATGGAGCTGTTTGGGAGAGTGGCTGGGGCAGGGGGAGGGTGAAGCTGGAAGGGGTGGCTGCAGTCTGCTGGCAGTACAGGAGCAGCAGCAGAATGGAGCAGGTGGAGCAGATGAGGGAGGGCAAGGAAGAGGTGGAGGAGAACAGTAACTTGCTCAGTGTTTAGAGCTCAGCAGTAACAGTCTAAATGCTTCCTTCCACCTTTGTCTGGTGGCATGAGCATATGTGAGCCCCGAGACTCTTTTTGGTTGGAATCAGTCTTGGCTGACTGCTGTTGTTACTGCTTTCTTCAGCTTTGAGATGGTTCTTTATTGCAGCCAAGCAATATTGCTTTAAGGGTAATGGGATGTAAGGGAGGTACAGGAAACCACTGAACTCCGCTTTGTGAGGAAAACAAAGACACAGCCAGTGAGGAAAGAGGCAGGAAACTGAGGAACTGAAGGAGACCAGATTTCTATGGGTTCATGGGCTGTGTAATAGGACATATTCAATACATTTTGACACGTCTTTGTGTTTAATGTGAGAGCACTTCTATTCTCATTATAGCATCCTGATGAGACTTCAGCATGTACTTGTATCATGCATCAGTATGGCAGTATTTGCTGTAATCCTGCCATGGACCATGTGCCTCCAGCTTCCTGGAGATGACGACCCTTATGTTGAAGCACTATAAAACTGAAGCACTGACGTGTGCCTGTCCTTATCTGAGGGACATGCACAAACAGCCTTGCTGCTGGGAGGGTGGAGAATCTCCCCAGGGTAAATAAAACACATGAGGCTGTGGAATGTCACTGTGACAAAATATATCGTGTGTGATTAGAAAGTTTTGAGGCTGGGACTTTGGTAGGTACCTGATGGGAAAGCGTCAATCTGTTCTTGGGAATTATGCCTGGATGTGACAACATTTTTTTCTAAACTTTTTAGGAACTATTTGCTCACTGCCATTTTCCAGCTTCATGATCACTGCTGGCTGAAGTTCAGTGGGTTAAACTCTACTCAGGCCAGGGAGGTGTGAGGCATGTAGAAATAGCACGTAGGTGTCTGGTTGGCACAAAGTACTTCTGCAGCACCTTTGCAAAGAGAGAGGAAGCTCCAGGAACCGGATGTTAATTTCTGATGAACTGCAGAATAATGAACAAAGGGTCCAGGTGTAGGAAGACTTTTTTCCTTCTGTTTAACTTTGCGGTGGGGGGAGGACTTAAAGGGTAAGACAGGAAGGGACTAGGAATCAGTTTGTTGTGTTAAGTTTTCCCATAATCTAATGCATGGAGACACAGAGGAACAGAAAATCAGATGACCTGAGGACAGCTTTGATCTGCACGTCCTGTCCCTCGTGCTGGCATGTGCTGTATTGCCTGGTCTGTACTAACTTACAGATCTGGCTGCTAAACTTCAATGGACTAATAAGGGCTGATAACCTACAATGCAGAAAATATGTTATTGTGCTGTGCCCTTTTTACTCCCCAAAATCAAGCTAAAAGATTTTAACAGCAAGCAAGAGAAGAGAGCAAGAAGTTACAACCTAAGTTTCGGGTCTTAAGAGCTAGAAATACATTATTTAAAAGTCAGAGATGTACATTTCAATTTTGTCTAAACATCAACTTTCTGCAAGGGGTGTCTGGACAGACTGTTTAGAGAGCAATTTCATAATCCCTCTGATAGTAAATTTATAGTAAAAACTTTAATTCCCTTTCTGATTCAAGGCATAAGGACACAGGAGAAATTGTGGATGACTCAGAAAAAAACCATAATCTTACTGTTGGAAGACAAATGCCTCCTTTTTGCTGGAAAAGCACGTGACAACACCTTTTCACTAGTCAGTGATTCAAACTTGTAAAGGGGGCTACACCAATCACACCAGGGTACTTTCCATCTGGAATAGTGCCGTTGATCTACTTCCCGCACTCCCAGGTGCTGTGGCTGCCATCAAAGGCACTGCACCAGTCGAACTGGCAAATGGCTTACTCTGTGACTGGCAGTGGGTGAGGAGGGAACACATAAAGAAGAAAGATGTGGAAGAACAGAGCAAGGACAGCAGAAGGTAGGCTAGGTCAAGAGCAACTCTAGGTGATAAAAGGAGCTTCGATCAGATTTAGAAGGCAATAGGGAGACAGTGAAGAAGAGGGATTTAGGAATATCTTAATGAGATCTCAATACTGGGAGCAGTGGATTACTTTTGCATTACACTACTTTAAAAACTGGCTAATGTGAGTGTCATTTAGAGGCTGAAGACAGCAAGGTCGCAATAGGGATGGATGTGGAGAAGGATGGACTTGACAAAGATTTTATGGGGAGAATGAAGAGGAAAGCAGAGATTTCTGAGACATTTTGGAGATTAAACCAGGAGGATTTACCGATAATATCTATTGGCATACAGGGATAGGAGTTAAACAAGTGGAGATGAGCAGGTGAACACATGAAAAAGCAGACACTTTCAAATTTGTGCTGTCAAAAATTTCAAAAAATGCTGAGAAAAAAAATATTGAAGTGTCACAAAACTGAAGTATTGATGGGTGCTTGTTTTTATAGGCAGCAGGGAGGGACATGCACAAACGTGCGTATTCCTGAAAGACTGGAGAATATGTCTAAATAAAATGGGTACAAGGATGTGGAATGTCAGTACTGCAGAATCCATCATTAAGAAACATTAAAAATAAATGGTTTGTGGAAATATTTCAAAAGCCGTCTTTCCGCTCTTATATGTGGAGAGCAAAGCCCCAGTTCTACACTTAAATGTGTTGCTCATTTTATAAATGGGCTCATTTATCTTTGCAAGACTGAGTTAGGAAGGCATAAGTAAATGAATATACACAGGTTAACATGCCTGAATTCAAACCACACATTTCTGATTACTGATCACTGTGATTACAATATCTTATGTGTGACTGTAGAATTCTCAAGTTACTTTTTTTTGCTGGTGAACTGATAGGAAGACATCAGCCTGCTTTTGTAAATTATTGGATATTTTCCAAGCTTTGCATCATGAAAATGGGTATTTATTCATAGTGTTTTTAAAGGTAATTGGGATGTTGATTGTACAGAGAATGCTATGAAACTAACACCCACAGCTGATAGCTTCCTAGAGCTCGGTCTTAGGCAGCTTACTAAAGATAAATATAGGTAAATACAGAGCAACTGCTTTCATTCCAGAAACTGCCTATAGTGCCAAGAAAGGAGAAAAACTGAAGACAGCACTTAGTACTAGGTGTGTTTTTTTTAAATGAGCAGAAGCATGATCTGCTGTATTAAAGGTATTAATTTTTTTGGTGTGACTAAATTTGGACTGCTAGCTGGATATACGAGAAAGAATCTCACCAAATTTGCAGTTTGCCATAGGTTGCAGACCCCACTTTCAGACCACAATGGATCATCCCTCAAGGAGACGGTGAGGGGGTCTATTGGATTGAGAGATCCTGAATGGGTAGGGTTTATACATCTTCAGCCTCCTTGGTGTTGAGTTCTGTGTATTTTCAGCACCCTCAATGCCAGTATCTAACCCATCACAGCGTGCTCCAGTATAATCCACCTTGTATGTGCAGAACAGCCAAAGGCATATGCATGCACACACATTTATCTCTACCACATAAGCCCATACAGGTACTGGTTACTGAATTGGGATAATAAACATTTAATGCCAATAATAAAATTATGACCATGATCTTTCCTTTCAGTCTTTGCTTTTTTTTTGACAAATGACTGTTCTCTTGAGTCACCAAGTTTTCTGCCAAAAGGAAAATATGATGTAAAACAGTCAGAGGATGCACAAACGCATTGGATAAAACTTTTTCTCTGATGCTTGCTGTGTTTTTTATATCACATTTATTTATTGGTTTCAAATCAAGTCCTATCACTTCAAGAATTTAGACGATCTCTATAACACTTCAGAAATGTTTCATTTATCATTGTCACTAGAACAATTTTAGGGTTTTTTCTTCTAGTCATTGAAATCTGGATACAATTGAAAATGTACTAAAATTTCAGATCAAAATAATGAATTTCCATTATTGGTTAAAATTATTTTCAAATTAAAAAAATACATAGAAAATATTTTTCAAACACAGACTAGTCAGTCATAGGGCAGCTTATCTCAGATGACTCTAGCTCAAAAGTAGTGTCAGCATCTGTTTTATAACTGTCTCACCTCACCTTCCTGTCTGAGTGCTTTACAAATCCTTATCATTTTATGTGCAAACATCATATTCCATCTGAGCATATAGGGCTGAATAGATCTCTTGGGATGATGTAACTCTAGGCAATTCTGAAGCAATAAACACACAAACTCGCATAAACATATGCATGCACACATCCTCCTAAATCTGCGTAGCTATGTCCATCTGAAGGAAATGGCACATTTCGGTGCTCAGAGCCAGTTCCTTTCTTCTCTTTGTTTTACCTTGGATGAAGTCATGAAATAAGGGAATTTAGAGCGAATGCAATGTTTCTGAAAGCCAGATTAACTGCCCTGAAATTGGGCTCTGTTTCCGCATCTGCTATAATACAGCAGAGATGTACAGATTGAGTATAAAGATCCCCACAGCTAAAAGGGATAAAGTAATTCAGTTTCCATGTCTGTTTGTGTTCTCCTGGTCATGCTACAGTGAAATTGTAACAATAGTCACATCTCTGCAGGAGGAATAGAGTGAACGCCATGAATAATTACACCAATGAAATGCCAGACTAGCAGTTGCTTTTAATGCACTCATTTTATACCAGAGCATCAGAAGCATAGGGCTCTTGCAGTGTAGGGCTAACATCTGAACCACCAGACTACCAGACTGGGCCCTACAGGCCCACAATTGCATCTTTGTGTTTTTCACATGGGAGAAGAATTCTGACTCCTCTTGTTTGCCTACCACAGAGTCCTAGACTGGCAGTCACTCTCCTGACCTGTCCAGGTGTTTACCCTCTAAACACCACAGTCAATCTCCCAGCAGAGCAATATCCCACAAAAGCCATCTTGGAATTTTTTCTCCTCAGGTAACACTCTGAAAAATGGTTAAATTATGACAGGGGTTTGGATCCTCACCAATTAACTTCCATGTCTGTTGAAGAATGACCAGATCCTAGGCAAGGGTATTGGGATTTGGTCCTGTACTTCCCAGGAACCCCGATGTGCCATGGGGTTGTGTCTTGCAGAAATGCAGGTCAAAGGGAGCAGAGGAGGAGGTGTGACCAGCTAGATGTGGCCACAGGGATGGGCAGAACTGTGGTCAGAATGAGGTATACAAAATGCTGGAAAAGTAGATGCTCTTTTCCATCCTCTCAGTCCCTAACCGATGTCCTGGGTAAGAGCTCAGAACTTTTCTGGCACTCTGCTGCTGTCGAGCTGTGTCTCACTTCTCACAGTCCTGCTAAGGCCAGAGACCTCTTTCCCTGCCCTCCTTCCTTCCTTACCAGCTTACTCCAGCTGCATCCCTTCATCCTTTCTCCCAGTGACTCCTCAAGAATTTGTGCATTTCCTATCTGAGAACTCTTGCAGAAGGAAAAATGCTTGAGGACCATGACAGGAAACAAAATAATATTCAGAAGAGGAAAATAATGAATGATCACTTAGGACTGAGAGTGGAAAGTTCATCGTATGAACTGCCAAGAGTGCTTTAAGTCAAACCCAAACATCTGCATTACAAACAATAATCATATAATTGCTGACTTTTTGCATTATTCCTTCCTAGGCAGAAAGTACTCTGTGGTGTATGGGCCAACAAAACAATTATTCTGTAATATTCCTTCCCTATGATATCATCTCCTTCCTTGAAGGTTTCAGGAACATGGGAATGTGCTGGGAAGTTGTAATGTTTAGAGAAAAGTTGACTGTAGCACGCAGAGTGTAAGTGAAATCTCTCCATTCAATGACAGCATGGACAATGCTTTGACAGAGAGCATGAACAGGAGGGACAGGTCCTCAGGCAACCCTGCAGTTATCCAATTGCTTTTCTATCATCCCAGTCACTTGGTAAAGCATGTTCTTCATGTGGACTGACTCCAGAAAGGGCTTTCTCTGGATCCCAGTACTACACAGCAGAGAGTTCGTAGCAGCTACAGAAAAGTTCAGAGTTTTTTGTTTTGGGCCAGTGACTTAGAGCTGTCTTCTCCCTCACTCATGCTACAGAGTCATGTTTCTCTGGTGTTGGGGCACTGATGGCTGAGTGCTGGCAAGTCCTGTTGAAAAAAAATTTAAACCTGAAGTATGCTGAAATGGTTAGCATCTTAATATAAGCCTAATAAGTCATTACTAGACTTTTCTGTCTGTTTTCTCATGCTAGACACTGAATTGTGGCATGTCTCGAAGAAACTCAAAATGTCCCCCTCACAGAGTCGCACATTTTGTATGATGCTGGTGCTTTTGATGCTCTCTTGACTTCGAAAGTAAACTTGCAAGTTTAACTTGCATTCTTCAGACCCCTTTTCACTTGTGCCTGCCATTTCATCTGGAGTTGCTTGACTGTGTCCTTTCAGAGTTGCCTTTTAGCTTAAATTAATGTAATTTCATCCCCCAAATGAGAAATTAATTATAAATAAATAAATAAATCTTGGGATTATTTTCCCCCCCAGCTTGGACTCCTTCATACAGGTCTAGAGGTCACTATTTCTATCTTACATTAGCCCTGCTCATGACTGCAGTAGGACTGAAGAGATATTTCTGATCTGGACTTACCCTCCCCCCCTGGCTTGCAGTACTTTTCCTTCCTCACTGCGGCTGTGCGTCCATCCTAACCCAGAGGTTAGAGCTAATTCACACCCCATCAATACGCACAAGTAGTTTAAATTATTTCTTACAGCATTCATTATCTTGTACCTGTCTGCAGTGAACTTCATCTGGTATCTTGTTAGTCAGTCACTCAGGTTTTATTAGCTCCTCCTGAAATTCCTTACTTTGCTCCTTGGTTTATATTAACTTAAATAATTGTGTATTGTCAGCAAATTTCAGCACCTTGTTATTCATTCCATTTCCCATATCATTAAATATGAGTGGTGAGCAAATAGCGGAGGAAATTATTCATGAATATTCATTTGAAGTTAAAAGCAAATTCCATTTTCACAGCATTCGTGACTAGCCCTTGTTCACTTCCTGCAAACAACTGAGTGCTAAAGATTTACTAGTGTAAATGCATGCAGAAGATTCACGTTTTATTCCCATATACAAATAACCACTCCAAAAATTTCCACCCACATGTTTCTAGACAAAATTCACTTTTCAGGAGTAGAGGAGATATCTCCAGAGAGGGGACAGAATCCCGGAATCTAAGAGTATATTTTCAAAACCTATCCATTTCTCATGCAGAGAAAATCTGACACACAACAAGTGAGAGCTGCATTTCTAACCCATCCCATTCAACATCCGCACCAGCATTCACCCAACGCCAGGCAAAGACTTGCAGACCTGTCCAGCCTTCTGTTGCCATCTGCATGGGCTCCTGACTGCATTTCCAGCTACTTTGGCTTATGGGTTGGCTATTCCATGCATCCTGGCACTCTGGTTCAGTCCCGTCTGGTAGGGCATTGTGGACATTGGGTTGATACTGCCTGGCCGTGGTCAGCTGAGCCATTCTCAGGCTGCTGGCCATGGGCCCTGCTCTGCTCTGCAGCTGCACACCCAGAGATTTGGGCAGGTCCCTGCACCTCCTGGGTCCCTGGCCACCTTTGTCATTTCGAGAAGCAAGGGCCTCCCTCACCCATTCAGCAGAGATTGTACTGCTTACACCAGGCACAGCTTACACCAGGCACAGCTCCATTTTAAACATTACCCTGTGCATTTCTGAAACAACATAATGAGACCTGTCATAAATCAAGACCATAAAAGAATGAGCTATTTTTATAACAGCAGTTAGGAACCCATCCAGTCTGTTAGAAATTCTGTTATGAGTTGCACAGCAGCTCTAACCTAGATCAAGGTTATCTTTGGAATCCATGTAGAGGCTGAAAAGAGAAAACAGAAGCAAGGCTTGTGAATGAGGCAGGGAATCTGCAGTACTGTGACACAGGGCACGAGAAACATTGTTGTAGCCAAGTGATTAAATTGATTTGTCTTCCAAATGCCAAAAAGAGGTTGAAGGAAGGTAGCTAGTGAGCAGTTTAATTTGATTGCTGACATCCTTTATTTCTTATTATTTTTACACAGTATTAATACTCTGTTAAGTGTGCATATAGGGAAAAGAGCCTCTTCAGTTGCTTCAGTAAATTCAAATCTCTGCTCCGCATTTAGCTCCACGTGAACACAATGTCACACACACACACACTCACAGTGAACAACTTGGCCTTTTGGGTGATTAGCCTAAATTGTTTTCAGGTCTGCTCTGCGCTTTAGTATAATGACAAAACCAGGACGGAATAGTCTGCAGTACTGAAAAAGCAGCAAGAAATATGTGTTTGCCTCAGTCATGTGTAGTTCTGTGTGTGAACACCCAGGTGTGGCAGGCATTTCCTGAATAAACTCCTGCCTGCAAGCTAAATTTAGTGGAAATTTTGCTCATGCATGGTTATAGGACTTCTTCTTTAAAAGAACTGGAATACAATAAGTCTATTCAGGACCTGCTTCCACCGGTACACTGAAGTCTTCGCTTACTAAATCAGATGTTTTCAGATTAAATAATTTAAAATATTTTCAAAACACACTGCTGCTGTATGTATGTGGCACAGTCAGTGCTGATTATACCATATGATACAGCTTTTTTCATAAGATTGCAGGAAAGGAGACGTGCAGATAGTCATATGCAACTTCCTTCACAGAAATGCCTGTATTTAAAGTGGAAAAAGAAAGGAAATTAAAATGAAATTCCATTGTTTAGATGAGAAAGTGCAAAGGTTCATGACTAAATTAATGTAATTCTGACTTTGACCTTTAGACAAAGCATTTAAGAGGTTTCCAATAATGACATCATATTTACTTGGTGCCTATGCTTTAGTTTGCAGTTTAATTACTTAAAGAATAAACCAACTTTGGATTTATATTATATACATTACACAGTAGATATGTTATAACCCTTACACTCACCACAGTTGCTTTAATTAATTCAAATGATCATAGGCTGGACTTCAGCTCACAAAGCCCTTCCCTACAGCCTCACAGCCATGATCCTAGAAACATCTGCGTGCACGAATGGATGCACATGAGAAATTCCAGTGTGTTTCAGGGAACTACAGGGATGTGGAAGAGGGACATATGCATTTGCTATTCTATATTTCACATTGTTTGTCAACCTTCATTTTTTAAAATTCTCCCCTAGGTATCTTGAATTACCTTTTATTTCAGTATTTTTGAAGCCTCCCTATCAAGAAGAGGGTTTCCTTGGAGATTTGGAGATTTTGAGTTCACGGAAGTCAAGGGAACGATGCTGTTTTATGCAAGCTGGGGATTTAGTCTGATAGTCTCATCTTAGTGAATACAGAGCAGAATGAATTTATCCAAACTTATGAAAGCCACATGAATAAGTTTGTTTGAATAATTCTGTTGTATCTCCTCTGTATTTACAGAGCAATTTAGCAGACTGAAATTAATTTTTCTTCCCTGATTATGTTTTCTACAGACATTGGAGAGGTTGATGAGTACAATATAGATTTAAATGATGTGCCTTGTTCATGCTTTTTTCTTTATGTTCCATTACTGTAGGCTTTGAGTGGAACCATATGATTATAGTCTTAGGCTGTCATGCAAATGGACTAATTTTGTTCCATTTCCCATTTCCCTCACTGTCCTTGTCAATGCAACGGATAAATCTTGCTCTGTGTTCTGTTCCTCATAGACTTGCAAGGCTGTCATCAGAGTGGATTAATCTACTGCCTGTGTTATCACAAAATTCTCTGTCCTAACAATGACTTATCACTGAATTTAAAACTTGATATACTTTATACTCAATCTGTAGACTTAGTCTTGCCACAAAAATTGTAATGAGAGCTAAAAATGGTACAAAAAAAATCCATTCTTATCACAGTCTTTGAATTGTAATTTCATGGATTTCCTTGAATACAGTATTTTACTGAACAATACCAAGAAAGAACACGACAGAATAGCGTACTTGAAATTTCAATTTTAAATGTCACCTAAAGTAAGCTTCCAAATTGTTTAATTAAGTGACCATAGCTGTATTAGAGGTTATTGTCAACACAATCACTGTGCAAGCAGTTCCTTCAATATAAGCCAGGGTGTGGACAAACTATTACTCAACAGCGTATAAAAACACCACTAAAAACAATTGTAATTGTAGGACTTAAACCTAGACTAATACAAATTTTAGAGTTACTTCTTCCACATATAATCTTTTAACTCCCCCCTTCATGCTTGGCTATTGCATGGTTTTTAAACTGACATGTGGTTGTTATGCATGCTTGTAATTTATTCTTTTCTCAGGGTTCTCACACTGGTCTACATTACAAGAAAAAAATGTTTTAAACCTTTCTTTAAAATATGTTTATCTGTGTGTTCAAGATACTAAATGAAATAATTGTTTATTGCTACTTGCCCTCTGATGTAAGGTATAAAAGGTCAAAAGAAACTGATTTAAGCTACTCTACATAAAAATAATGCCTTCTAAACTTTAAGCTTAGTATTTTTTTAGCACATTTTGTTTGCTTGCATGGGAATTTTCGAATGAGGCAAAGAAGTCAGTGCTTGACTATGTTAAACGGAAGCAGGGGCTTCCACTCCACTTCCTAGAGCTGATTTACAGAAATTCCCATATTAACCATTTCATTTACAGATTCTGGTTTTTTTTAACTTCATAGTTGGCAATTTTGGCAAGGAACCCAGTGCAAACTTCTGCATGTCAGCTCTGTGATTTTTCTCACCGTGTTTTATGAGATGCCTCCTACAACTGGCAGGGGGCCTGAGACTGGCTGTGTTAAACTGCCATGATGCTTTTCCCATAACTCAGCTGTGTTTTGCCAGCTCCGTTTCTAAACTGCCATGAGAGCAGCCTGGAAGACACACTGCTCACTTACAGCAGTCTTTAATATAAAAAGGATAATGTCTTGTGCTGGCACTCATGCAATGAGATGGATTTGGCTTTGTAGCTTTGGAGGAATAACATTATGATTTCAGAAGAAGGAAATCTGGGGGATGAAGTAAAAAGCAGTGTGTGGTTTGTTGTGTTTTTGGTGGTTTTGGTTTGGGGTTTTTTGTTTTGGTTTTTTTTTTTTTTTTCTTTGGAGGTCTCTCTACAAATGCATTCAGAAAGTGCAACATTACTGCTTTGCTTGGCAAGCTGTCAATGCCTGGTAGGATGAATTCCTGGGAGGAAAAGCACTGCTGAAGAATTTTATGCCAGAGAAGGTGATGATCTTACTAAGCTGTTTGGTGCTCATTTGAAGGTACAGAATATCCACATGAAAACCTTTTTCTCCCTGTGATTTAATACCCTTCTTTCCTAAAATACTGAAGAAGGAAAAGCTTGAAAGGCAGCAACAACAAGCAGGAAATGTACTGGCTAGTATGGATGTTCCCTACAGGCATTGAGGAAATTTGGCTGGGTCTGTAATACACTGCATTGCCCCGGGTGAGAAATGACTGCCTCAGGAATGGAAGAAGACCTGGACAATTCATGAGATAAAACCTGTCTTGAAATGAGTGTTCTAAAACAGACTGACTGTTCTGCCATGAGCTGTCCTTTATGACACCTATTCCCACACATCCCACTTTGCAACCACAGTATAAAGAATGTTTTAAAAATTACCACAATTTCTTAAGAAGTGCTCCTACTACAAACATTAGCTCATCAATGCCCACATCTCTATGTTCCGAGGATGCCATGCAGCGTTTCAGCCCCAGTTCTCTCTCTCTGCACTATAGCACTGACACACAGATCAGTCTTGGGAGCCAAACTCCAGCCCTGACTTTTATAAGCTTCACAACACAGACACAGAAATGATGTGCATAAAGAGCTCTCACTTGTCTGCAAGGTCATATAGTTTATGATCACGGTTGAAAGTTTCCTCCTGGTCAGATCTCAGCATTTATGTAGAAAGGATGTTTTTCTCTCATTATGGTATCTTGGGAATTTGTCACCTTTTCTTGGGTTGCTGTTTGGCTACAACAATTTTTAAGAAACTTTCCAGCATGTTGGTAAGCACACTGCAAGTGTGCAGTGATAGAACATCTTGCCAAAGTGCTCTCCATTTTCCAAGAAAACAGGCAGGTGTTGGGAGCAGTGACTGAGGCTTGGTCCTGTCTTTTCTTCAGTCACTACCACAGAATATTTTTCCTTTGACTTGGCACAGGGAGTAGGAACAGGAATTACCATCTCGGTTTTATTTACTCCAACAACATCTTGTAGACATTTGCTTTTGTGACACCCTTCCAGATGGGACTGAGCATGCAGTTATTTGAGTCCCAGAGCTCCACAGATGTCCAGATGGAAGACTAGAGAGCACAGAAATCAGTGAGTAATTGGGTAAGTGATAGACCTGCTGCAAAGCAGCATTACCTCAGCCTTAAGGAGGATTAATTACAAAAGACCTACGATGCCAATTAATTCTCTTTAAAAAGTTGTATGTGGTTTCAAGGCACTTTAAGTCAAAGAAGCTGGAGTTAATTCAACATAATATGCCTACATAAATAAGAAAGTGTTGAAAGATATTAAGCACTTTATATAGCACACTAGCAAAAGTATCTGAGTTTTCTTTTTTTTTTTTTGTAAACATGTTCTGGAAACAGTAATAAACTGATCCCCCTGTCACCAGAGGTGGTCTTCCTAAAGCATAGTGTAACCTCTAGTTTTGTCTCACACACAGCACCCAGTGCTGAATACTGAACATGAAGTTTGATCCCAAAGTGCTGATAAAATACAGCTGATTTCTCAGCTTAGGCTGACAAGATTTGTTCATGCTTAAAAAAATAATGCCTCAAGTGACAAGCCCTCAAGATTTCAAAGGAACCCTAAGAGAGTTTTGTTCAATCAGAAGGTAACAGAGATGCTCTTCCTGACACATCGCCGCAGTCTCAATGGAATAAGATAGACACCAAGGAGGGGGAAATACTACTGATCAGGTTAACATGAAAACTTTTTTGCGAGCACTAATTGGAATGCAAATCTTTGTACCATAAAAAACCTGAGCTATGAATAGAGCATTGGAGTTTAATTGATTAAGTCTGTCAGTTTCTAAAAAAGCTAGAGATACATGCTCTGATATACTTGACTCCCAACAGTTTTATTAATAGCTATATGGTGCTTCAGTTTCCTTAGAGATGCAGGTATAATACCCTGTATTTTTTTAACACTGAAGCAGATTTCCTAGGAAAGCCACGCAGCAGAGTCTGACTCACAAGGTGGGCAGGAATGTGCCTGTCCACGGGCCCTGGCACTGCCCAGACTGCAGAGCCGTACAGCAGCACCAGTGGGGCTGACAGTGACTGAATACCACTGACGTGTAGAGGTTTGCCATTGTTCCATGAAAGAAATTACAATAAATTGTAATAAACTCAGGCTGTAAAATACCAGGAAATCAAAGAGAAAGAACAAGTTAAAAAGAATGCACTCCCTTGGGCTAATTGCTGTTTTAATTTCATTGCCATTTTTCCAAATTTCTGCTCTAAGAAGCTAGCAGATTTATGAATCCTGCACGGAGTGGTGCGCTCCCCTTTAGATGAGTATGACAGAGTGCATGGGGGTGTGTGTGTGAGGAGGGTGCCAGCCCCTCTGCTTATCAGTATGCTCAAGCTTACTGCTTAACGTGACAACTTCCCCCACAGCTGCTTTCTCATTATAACTCAAGTAGGTTTGTTTCAAAATCATATATCCAGTAAGTCCCTCTACAGATGTTCACTGTCACCCTATGAATCCTCTGCCTTATTTCCTCAGTGTGAATTATATTTTTCTCAAATCCTGGACCAAAATTTGTCAGAACATAAATAGGAACTTTTCAAAATTACTGTAATTAATTGACAGTCTGTAAATTCCTTACCTATCCAAGGACAAGTATAAAACCTTGTCATGAATTGTCATTAAAAATTATGGTATAAATTAAAGCTGAACTGGAATGCTTTTGTTAATCTTCCCTCCTACCCTCAAACCTTAAAAAAAAAAAACAAACCAAAAAACCAAAACCGGATTTCATGATCCTAAAATACAAAGTAAGAATACTCAGGTATACAGCATGACACATGGTATCATGCTATTTCATTACTAAGACTGCTACATGGCTTGTGTTTTATTACTGGAATAATGTTTAATAGATAGCTCTTGCATTTTGCCTTGCATACCTGGTCTCACATTATGGCTCAGCTATTTATTCTTTAAAGAAGAGAATATGAAAAGCGGAAATAAAAACATTAAATCAATAGGCTTATGTTTCTACTCTGTGTAGAACCACATGAACCTTTTCTTATTTTCCAGCAATTCCAAAAAGCCTGAAACAGTTCCAAATCACCTGAGTCAGAATGAGAAAGCATGAACTACCTGAAAACATAAGATAGCAGTTTAAAAATTAAAATGGTAAAGAAAAAAATCTTCAAGTAGAAAAATCTTTTCAATCTGAAGTACTGGAATATCAAGATATTGAATCAGAGCAAAGCACTTTAACTTCTATTTCAGTTTTTATTTAAATTTCCATCAATCTCTTCTTGACTCAAACAATTCAGAGAAATTGAAATGGAGCCAAGGAAAAATTCATTGTCACCCAATCAGTGTTTTCCAACAAAATTTGACCTGCCTCTAGCTTTCTCCTGATACTTGGCAAGGAGATTAACTTACTTATGAATTTTTCAACTTCATTTTTTATGTTTTTCTACAGAAAAAAACAACCACAACTAGGGAAGAGGTTCCAGCAGAAATACATTCGACAGCTCATGGAGAGATAACTTGCTGCTATTAATCCTGCTGGCTAATAACAGCATAAATTTACCCTGCACAGAACCCTCCTTCTCAGGTACGAACACTGAAGTTTGGACACATTAAACAAAAAGTGAGTGACTTGTTATAATGCAGGTGCCTTGAGGCTTGGTCGGTGTGGGGTGGGTGTGGGCAGCATCCCAGGGAGCAAAGCCCAAAGCCTTGGTGGGGCTGTGGCAGCTGAGGGTGAGGGATGTGGGGAAGGCTCCAGCCAACGTCTCATGGCCCAAGCAACTGCAGTAAAATGAAATTTGGAATGGCCACACCCCCAAGAGCCCAGCACTGACCTCACCCAAACCAAGCCTGCGGGGTCAGGGGAAAGGAGTCCTGTGGGGAGCTGGTGGGTGGCAAACCTGGCTGCCACCTGTCCTTGCAGGGCAATGCGTGCTTGGTGTGGACAGACAGACCAGAAACAGGACATGTAAACCACTCTGCCCGTGCAGAGGAATATGGGCCTGAAACTCGTAGAGTGTGATTTTGTTCAAAATGTCATAGCAGCCAGTTTCAGGGTTTAGGGCATCTCAGTGGAGGTGCAGAAATCGCAAATATTGCCCTTTAACATTGTACAATATATTTCCTATACAGGGTGACATAACTGTCTATATTTCAAGTGGTAAGTTTGTACAGCAATGGTTGGAAATGAGCAGATTCACAGCAAATAACCCCATAAATAAACTTTCCCTAACCAACATTGGTAACACAAACAAGTGATTATGTCTGTTGTCTGAAATGCAGCAAAAAGCAAAATTGTGGCAGGTGTGACACCTGATAGCTAAATTGAAATTTATAGAATGCATATGGCAGAACTTCGTTTTTTTTTTTCATTTAGTGATCAAAAACTAGATGACAGACAGTGTAAAATGAAAACAGATGAAATGAATTTCCGAATGGGTCCTGCCAAGTTTCATTTTCTCCACAAGTTCTTGGAAAGCCCAGAACCTATTCCCACGTGTACAGCCAGAATTTGCAGATACTGCGCTTTACCTCTTCATTCTGCCATCTGACAGTTTGCCAAGTCCTGTGTGCTGCAGGATGATTGTGAAGAGAGGTCTGTTTATTATGGTACCAAGATCTTTCTGTCAGACTTGATAGCCTAAGTTTTATATGGAGTATAAATAAAATATAATAATATATAAATATATATGTACACATGCACATATTAATTATAAGAGTTTTCAAAGTCACAGTCATTATAATGCTTTCCCTGATGAAAGTAGAAAGACTGGATAATAAACAAAGTGTAATGGAAATCTGATATGAGTTTTTAAATGTGGGCTGAGGTAAAAGGTGAACATAAGCAACAGATCATTTTACTCATCTGATATGAAACAAGATTCTCTGTGGAATAAGTTTCAGGCAGGCATGGAGAATTTATTTTTAATCAGCTTTAAAATACAGTCTATAATAAGCATGCCCTTAGGCAGTTATACTGTGCATGCCATCATAAAACGAAGAAAAAAAAAAGAAAAAAGCTTACAATGAGGCTTAAGAAAAATGGTCAACTGGACGCTAGACTTTTTAATCCATGGTTGTCTTTGCCCCTGCTGAGGATTCCTATATCATCTTTTCATCAGGAGAATTTGGCAAAGCCACTCAGCAGGTGCTGTATGTTGGGAGCCACAAAAATCAATATAGGGAATATAAAGGCAATTTTTAAAAGCTAATGTGTGAAACATTAAAAATGCATGCAGTATGAACCATGTATAATCTTACCAACTCCCCAGCTCAAGCAGATCAAACAGCAGAAACTGTGGTATATTGCACACTAAAGTGAAACAACCTTTAAGGCTGAAGATTGATTCTTTTGGGAAAGTTTTTACAATATGGTACATTAAGCACTTTGGATAGAAACAACATGCCTTCTCATAACTGGGATATACACTTTTGAAAGAAAACAACTGGACAGTGATTTTATGAGCTAAAGGAAAGGATTCAAGCTTACAGAGGAAAAGCTCAAAATTTATGCCTTTTCATATGAAAATTATCAGATAGTTTTTGTTTAAGAGCGTAATGTCTTTCAATTACAACTTTTAATTAGGATATATTAGTTACAAATTTACTTAGTGTTTTCTTGGAGACAACATATGTCATATAGCACTAAAATTATTTTGGATAATGCTTTATAAACCTCTTAAGCATCTGATGAGGTCCAATGTTAGGAAAAAAAAATTGCCTTTGGCAGAGTTTTCATGTGCTGAAGTTATCCCACTAAAATCAAAGTGATTCTTCTGGGGAAAAATTGTGCAAAACACCAAAGCATGCTACAGTCTACCCCAAAGAGATGAGAGATGGGGAGTATTTCTGTTTTGGCTGGGTAGCTGGAAACATGAAGAACAGAGAGATGAGGGGACATGCCAAGGTTATGCACAAAGTCTTTGTCAAGGCAGGATCTAAATATACATCTTGAGAGTCCTAGAGGGCACAATATTGTCTCATTTTGAATCGAAGTACTCTTTCTAATTCAGTGCAATCTTCCAAAACAATTATAGCCTACAGCATATGCACAATATCCTTGAAAAAAATTAACATGTGTTCTGTATAAAATTCCCAGCACAATTATCCTCCTAGCACACTAGTATGAAATCAAGAATAAATAAAGAGGTAGCTAAAAGGAAACAGCAATACACGGAAAACATTAATAATGGAAAATCTTCACCAAACCCCAAACAGAGAATTGAAATAGCCATTCTTGCCCTCAGCCCTACCGAATTGTCCCTGTACTGGCCAACCAGATTAAAAAGGCAAAGGAATCAAAACATGAGCCTGATTGGAACTTGTCTCAGTTTCTGTGCAAATACATACGCAATGTCTCCAAAGAGATGTACTTTGCAACTTTGCCATAGGAATAATATATTTCACAGTTCCTTTCTTAATTATTTCATTGAGACCAATAGAAGTCCCTTGTTAAAACTTTCGCTGTGATGTAAAGTCACACTTTTTATTATTTAACATTTTTGTATTTGAAGAATTTTAACGAAAACATTAAAACCGTTCTCCTTCAGAACAGAAGTGTATTAAGTACAGAACAGATTTGCATAAGACTTCTTAAGAGAGAGAGCGTGAATAAAAATGCCCCTACAACACCTAAAATACCTGCTAGCAGTCAAGAACTGAAGGAAGAAAATGAGATGCCTCAAAATATAATGAACTCCTGTGCTGTAATATTAAAGAAAAAAGAACAGAATATTCAAAAATGTCCAGGGGAAAGAAAAACTAAAGACTGAGTAATATTTTTGAATAACAGAGAAGGGGAAAAAACCACCAAGGACTTAGGCATGGCACAACTACTGTGTAAACACTTCTCTTCATGCTTATAATCGAATTAATCAGAAGCAAAGATGTATTTGGATGCAAAATCCAAGAAAACAAAGGGAAAATGTAAAACTGATCTTCAGTGAAGGGAAAATGTAAACATATACTGAAATTAACCGAAGAAGACTTCAGGATCTGAAGGGTTTTGCTACTTGGGGACAAGCAACTAGCGGGGATGATAGCAGGGCACATCTTAACAGATTTTGCAGATCAGGCTCCACCACCCAAATGTTAAACAAAATGTAGTGCTCGAGTTTAAACAGAGGAAAGAATGAGTGACCAGGACATGTAAACTTTTAACCTGGCTTTTGTTCCAGGTGAAGAACTTGAAAGGATCACAGAGGAATTAATTTATGAGAACTGATGGAGTGGAAAGCATCTCAGCAGAGTCAGCCTGCGTTTGCTGAACTCAGGCTAACATTACCGATCGACTTTTTCCACATACTGAATTGGGGAAAAAAGGATGAGGTAAAATTAATCTGGACTGCAGCAAGATGTTTTGATCTAGTTGCAATCAAAAGAGCCACTGAGATAATGGAGATGAATTGCTGGCTCAGGAAGATGATATGGTGGATGGTGATTAGTTTTCAGATGGAGTATTATCAGCCTGAGTCATGGTTCGGCTCAGCCAGCACCGTACTACATAATCCCTAGTGATTTTAAGGCAGTGATTAATTTGGTCTTGGTCAAATCTATTGTTGGATTTGGGACCAGCAATAAATATTTCCTTAGAGTTACTGTTATGTACATTAAAAGCATCTGAGAGGGACTCTGGGCATTGATGGAGCAGCAGTTACGAGCTCTTATGTCAAGGAATGGAAGAGATGGTGACTCACAATTTATAAAACAATTTTTTAAGTGTTAGAAAATCATTACAAATATAGTGTGGGGGGGGAAAGCAGTGAGTAAAGAAGGGGAAGAATACACATAAAATGGCCATTGAAAAGCCAGTTTTCTCCTGGGATGAATACAGGGGGACATAAGCTGTGCCTATTGCATAGTAATGTGTACTCAGCTCAAGCTGAGTACAAAACACCGCCAAGCAGAAGCACTTGCAGTTTCTCACCGCTTCCAGGAGTGTGACAGACTGTGTGTGGTTCTGAGTGGAGAATTCAGGTCAGCAACGTTCCCAATTCAGAGAGAAGCTTCAAACCAATTCTAAATGGCCTCAATTACATTTAGAATACCACAAAACATGCATTTTATGTCCAGTGGATTTTTTGTAAATGACATCACAAAGGGAGAAGGGGTTCATGAAATGGAAATTTAACATGAAATGCAGCTTTCCCTAGTCAAGATGCCACTGAGCCTCCTTCTCCACAACAGTCTTTAAAAGGCTCTACTTTGCCTGCCAGCAGCACCATTCCACATAGCCTTGTTCTTTGTCCTCCACTTTAATGCCCAGGCTAGGATTTAGAGAAGAGCAAAGTACATTGCTAATTGGAGATTGAAATAATTAATTTGCACAAGGGTAGGGGGAAGGTTCAACAGCCCTGACATTTTTACTGCTGCACTGAGCCTCAGCTGCCTCTCCCCAGGTAGGGAACAGCCCCTGGACAATTTGTCTTATTATTTCCCATGCTGGTCACCTTTCTGGTGTTCAGGATACTTGAGAAGAACAGATAACAGCTCATAAGAGACACTGATTACTGAATGCTCTGTATCAGCCCTGCTTTCTTACAACTGGATAGTTTTGGTGGGGGAAGACAGATTTCAAACCCAGAAGTGCTGGCAGAAGCAAAGATATGCTGATTTGCCTCAGCGTTCTCATTCAGAAACCATTCATTCCAATCCCAGTACAGACCTGCTGGAAATGGAATATTTGTCTTTGTTGTTCAATGTTTTCTTGATTTTTCCTTGATATATACAAAATTTTGTATTCCCATACCACTAACAGGATGCGTTTTTACTTTTTCCTGACTCCTCTTCCTGGCAGGAAACCGCATCAGCCTCTCTGTATTTAGTGTAAAAAGAGATTAAAGAGTCAAGACGGTGACTTTGGACAATATTTTGCCATTATTTATTTCACAGACTTTTCTTCTCAACAGCAGGTACTATTTCCAGAGTAGTTTTCCCTGCTTTTTTAGTGTCTATTCTCAAGGAAAATGAAGAAAGATAATTTTTTTTTTTTTTTCATGTCAACCATCCTGACAACAAAAGAGAAAGAAACCAAGTTGGCTTTATTTTAGCAAATTAACCATATGCCTTATATCAGTGGGAGTTGTGCCCCATTGAGAGGAAATAATAGCCCCTGATTTTATGGAGATCTATGCCAGGCTGTGGGCTTGGCTTCTGATCTGCACACAGGTTTCTTGGAATTATTCCTCTATGCTTATGCTGACAAATACCAAAGCAGATGGCAAAAAGAAGAAATATTAGTTTAGCCTTACTTCTACAGAAGGGACCTATATCATAGCATACCATGATATAAATGCAGTAACATAATGTAAACACAATATTACAAGATTATGGTCCAAACACAGAGGTGTTCACATTTCTTGATACAGTTTAAAGACAAGCATCTCCTTTTCCTAGCCATTGGAATAGTCGGTACAAAGATTCTGATCCTGAAACATTTTTGCGCAGCTTTCACTTCTACTATTAATAGTAATCAAACCTTTCCACTGGCCTCATCACATATTTAGAGTTGAGTATAAGACCTAAGAACTCACAAGGCCAGAAATATGAGTCAGGGTTTACACAGAGAGAACTGAGGTCCAGAGGGATGCAGTTGCCAGGAAGTGACTATATATCAGAAGGAAAATTGAATTCAGACCTCTGAGATCCAGCCATCCAACTAAATCACAAGAGCACATTTCCTCTCTTTAATCATTAGATAAAAAGTGAGATTGAAGGAAAACTTCAATTTGTTTGGAAATACTTTTGCCTCCATTTTGGGGCTAGATTTCAAAAACAGTGCCTTTATCAAGTTCTGAAGAGTGTCTGTGGAAAGTGCCAGTAGAAGAATGTGATTTCCCATTTACTTGTTGCTGTTTTTTTCCTCCCCTAACAATATTTCCTGAAATAATCTAAAATATCCATTGTTTATTTATGAAGAAGACAACAGTTTAAAATATGCATACCTGTTTCTAGTGAGTTGAAAGTACAATGTAACTACGATTTTATTACCATATCTTTTGTTCTCTGGGTTTCTATTTCAAGGGCTTGATCAAAATTAATGTGGTCTCTCTACCCAATGGCATTTATTTTGGTTATAAGATTAGAAATGTAAATTTGCAATAAAAGAAGAAAATAGGAAGCTGTTTTTAATGAATATTTTACACATGACTAATTAACAGAATCCCCTACAGGAATTTGGATGTAATAAGGAATTGACTGAAAATAAATTAAAAATTAATAAAGGGGTCTCCAAACAACTTTGTTTATGAGTATTACCAGTTGCATTCTTAGTTATGAATATTTCAAGCTGCTTTACTATTCAGGATGTTTTATTCTTGGAGTGTTCATAATTTTAGAGGTGATTAGACAAAAAAAGAAGAACAACACAAAACAAAATGTCTTGAAATGATAAAACCTACCTGGGGAAAACTAGCTAATGCACAAATAATGGTTTAATATCCATTGTTTTTGTCTAATAATACCTGTGGTATGATGTTCCTCTTAATCCTCATCTTCTAAATGGAGGGAACAGAAATGCTCACTAATTCATTGAGAAAAATGAGAAACTTTTCCAAGGAATCGTCTTAAGAGCAGAGCTGCAGTCACGCAGCTGTGCACAGCCATTAATGATCGCTGGCTGAGCCTGGAGAGGGCTTTGCCCTGGGGCAGAGCTGCTGCAGCGCTCGGAGCTGCTCCAGCCGCAGGGTGGGGATGGGGCTGCAGCAGCCAAGCTGGGGCCAGGCAGCCTCGTGAAACCTGGGCAGGGGTGCTCTGCTCCTGGCAGAAGGCACGACCACCACTCAGCTGTCGTGCTCCTGTTTGCTCTGCTAAATCTGTACATCAAAGCGCATTGCAAGACAACGGCACAAAAAATATATCTTTCAATGTTTTCAGTGTATCTGCGTTTATATCAGTGTAACACAAATATCTGTGGAGGGAGGAGGAGAAGGATTAAAACATGAATGCCATGTTTTCTCATATGCCTAATACAATGTTTTAGCTAGGTTAAAAGTCCTTGAAATAAAAGTGATTTGAATTCTCTGGCATTGCCTTTGATACAAGAACTGTTCTAAAAAAATTCCTCGAAGAACTTAAGCTAAAGTATGCAGCACCTTTAGCTGAAGAAGGTCAGAACATAAACCTGAAGAATTGAAATGGAAAGGAAATAAATGACCACTTCAAAATAAACAAATAGATCCACTTCACCTTTGATCCAATCAATCTAGGTATCCTAATGTCAAAGACAAATTACAGCAAAACTAGAATAAAACAATAAATGTTGGAAATGATACACATTTTTTTTTTTTTTAATGTAATTTTAGTCAGTTTTGTTTGTCTTTGCCCTGGGGGAAGGGAATGGAAGTTTTTTTCCAGGGCATTGTTCCACGAGGTGAGGCCTGTTGAGCTGAGCCCTCAACAGACTGGGAGCAGCACAGAAGAGACACAAAAGATAACGACCATCAATGATCATTAATGAACATTAACTGCAAACATCAGCCCTGGCACGGCTGGAGACACCTGGTCTGGGAAAAGAGAGATAAGAAGAAGGACCTTATTAGCATTGGAGGTGAAGAAATCCACGTCCAATAGGAAACCAAATACTGAGAACCGCAAAACTTGGGACCAATGAACATTGAACCAATGAATTTCTGTAGGTTTTGACTGTATAAGAATCTGAAAAATCTAGTAAAATTAATGTGTCATGGAATGATTTTCTCTGCACACCTGGGTTACACGTGGATGAAATTATTTCTGTTGCACATCCTGACCAGAATAAAGTAATGCCTTGATTCTCTAACACTAAAAATGTTGGAGAGTTTTCCCCATGGTTTCAAAGATGTAAACGCTGACTGAGGGTTTCTGTTTGATTTGTTTGGTTGTTTTTGCTGGTTTTTTTTAGATTTAAAAGTAAACTGAAACCATGACAGGTTTTTTTTCAGCTGGTCATTTTCTTCTCTCTGAAGTTTAAGGACTGAAGCCACTTCTTGCGGCTTCATATGCATCAGGAACGGAGTTCCAAAAACGTGACACAGTGGATATTTTTTTTTAAAGCAGTGGTGCTCCCTGCTGATACCAAATATTCACAGAGAAGATGCTTGATATATATCTTAAGAAGGAAAGAACCAATACGTAAAGTGTAATCAGCGAAGACTGTGTGAAGGTTTGCTTAATGAGAGCTTGATGATCACCACCCAGAATAAAAATGAATAGCATAGTATTTTTGTAAACTTGTCCCCCCCAAATAAGAATATAATACTACTACCTAGAAGTAAAAAATTAATACATTTAGTCACATCTGTAACGAGAACAAAGTCACACACATTAATGTAGGAAATTCTAACTCTTCACACCAGTGACAGAGTTTCTCTGTACAACAGAGCAAAAAGCTCTTTCCTTGTTAAGTGTTTGGGCGAGTATCAGTCCCATTTTGCTTCAGTTTCCAGGCAAATATGTCTCACAGAAAGTGAATATCCCTAGTGTTTGATGGCTCTTTTCAAAGGCCATATTGGACAAAATGTATGTGTCATCTCAGCTTTCTCCCTGCTGCCCAGGCAGGCAGAAGAATGGCAAGAGAATTCTGCTATCTCCCATGATAAAACTACCCATAGAATAACAAGATTTAAAAAATATGAAAAAACAATCCCACTTTTTAATCCACTAATTGCTTTTACACTGTCACTGCCACCTGAGAAGTTTAAGGTAAATGATGAACTAACATTTAGGGTGTGACCTCTTCCCTTGGAAAAAATCTGCAGATCTCTTGGGAATAAAGAAAATAATGACTCCATCATCATCAAATGCGAAATCCCTTAAAGCCAGTAACAACACATTACACTTCAGGCCTGGCAGTTCTCATCGCAAAATTACAGGTTTCTGTTTCAATGCATGGAGGAACTAGAACGTCTCCATCACATAGAGAAAGATTACGTATTTCTCTGATCAACAGCACAGACTAATTAATTTTGTTTAAGTTTTCTAAAATAGAAGTACTTTCCTGTGTCTTGCAGGATGAAACCTAAAAAACTCATGGTCAGATTTGATTTTAGGCAGACTCCAATGAAACCTAGGAAAGCTCCTAAGTCTCTGAATTCCTATCTGAACATGACAGTCTTCAGATATCTTCTGCTAGTAATTTAAAATAACAACAGATACTCTTGAAAGTCAAGGAATTCTCTCTAAGTGTGAAGTCCCTTATTTGCTTCTGATCTTTTTTTCCATTGCCCTCATCTAACAATGAGCCAACTAAACAGTGCTTCAAACAGTTTTTACCAATCTGTAAATGTGATATGTTTCTTAAAAATAAGTAACTGATTATGATGATTTAGTTATCAGTAAAAGCTTTTAAATAAAACCTAAAATATATCCACATTGTAAAAAGAAACTGTAGTTTCTGAGGTTTATTGATAAGGCCATTTATTAAGGACTTCGAAGCTGATTTGCTCATTTGAAGATAAGCTTTGAACAACATTCATTGGATATTCATTCAATTCTCCACAGCCTCTGTTCATTTCCCCCCTTCCTAATGGAAATCCTTTTTTTTTTCTTTTTCTTTTTCTTCTTCTTCTTCTTCCTTTTTTTTTTTTTTTTTTAAGGTAGAAAATCACCTTGTGTGCTGCTGAGTGGCTTGCAAAGACTAGACTGAAACAATGGTTGAAATTTAAACATAAATAACTGCCAGCAAACACCACCAAGGAGTCAAACCACTGGCAAGAAGTTTTTATTGGAAGAAATAAGGCTCTCCTTCTCGCTGGGAATGAGCGGTGCGAGCGGAGCTGTGCGGCAGGAGCGCTCCGGGAGCGCGGTGCAGCCCTGGGCATTAAGCGGCTGCAGCCGCAGGTAGGGAGCGAGCAGCTGGGGAACAGTTTGACTCACAGATGCTTCCGTATTGCTAGAAAGGCTTGTGGTGAAATTCATGGATGTTTTACAAATAACAAACCCATAGCTATTCCAGCTGTGAGTAGTCAAGTTGCAAATAATAGTTTGAGGTTCCAGGCCAATTCTCCCCGGAGCTACAATGCACTGTGGTGGATTGCTGTGTGACTGCAATGTGTTTTCCCCACAGGAGCGATGGAAGGAAGGAGGTGCAGCCTCTCCTCCCGTCCCTGTAGCGCCCCAGACCATGCCCAAAACTGAGCACCAAATTCAGCTGCATCTTTACACAACCAGCTGCCAGACTGTAAAATTTTTGAACGTCAAACCTTTCAAACCACTCTACCAAAAGGAATAAACCACTCCTTTAGGAAGATGGAAAGATCAAACATGGATCCTAGTTGACACTTTGCAAGAGTCCTTCTTTAAAACAAACCCCCAAAACCAATAGAGCCATTTGCATATATTTTATAAGGTTTTGTTGTACTAATTCCTTAGAAAACTCTGACAAATCTTCCTCACAAGACACATGTAACAGGGAAGTAAACAATTAACCAGACTTCACAGGTCATACTGTTTAGTTCAAGAAAACTGGAAACAAATAGAATAAGAGAAAAGTGAATGAAGTTTTTGAAGGCTCTTAGGTGTAATTTCTTCAGGTTCTCATCTTACAATGAGTCTTCAGAGCAGCTATTACAGGGTCTAACTATAACTCATATTTATAATACAGCAGCAAGCAGGTGAGCAGTGGAGGTAGCAGTAATTTGCACTAGCCATTATGGAAATACTTACAAATGATGGCTCTAATGGACTCTTATGATTAAATAAAAGAAATTATTGGATGCTGGGAAATGACATGCAAAAGAGTCTTGTGAGAGCATACTAATTGTGTATACACAGAGTCATGCTCCATGGGAGAAACATAATTCCTTTACTTAAAAAATAAAAATAAAAAGGACTAGTAATGACTTGAAAGCAGAAGTCTGTCCATGTACAAAGAGCTAGAAACTATAAAAAACAGATTGAAAAATGTGTTTAATTGACATTTCTAGCATCTGTTTTATTTTAATCTTCAATTAGGAACCAAACCCAAAGAAAAGAAGTGTTTTGGTTCTGAGCCAAGTTAAATTTTTCTGCATTTAGTTCATTTTTATCAAGTGTAATTTTAATGTCTTTTATTTATTTATCTACTTTTATGGCTCAGTCTTTTGTTGCACATCTTGCATATGTGGGTGAATTTTAGATCAGAAATTTAAAAATATGCATGAATATTTCCAGTAAAAGCTATCGAAATGTTATGAATGTCTGACATGCTTTCCTATCCTCTCCACTTCTCCCTTCCCCAAACAGTAATTTCTGGCACTTGTTTGGAACTATTGTTTCTTCAATGCATGAGAAGTTTTGAGTTCTGTGACAAGCAATGATCAGATATAATTTAGTCTTTTGCTTCAGTCTCCTAGCAGAACTCTGCCTACAACAAATTGAACATAATTTCCTTTGCTATTACAAACCTAAACCGTGGTATGTTTATCTCTCGGCAGACACTACCCTAGCTTCTGTCTTTCCCCTGGATTTCCTGCTTGCACACTGTCAAGACCAACAACTCAAGCTGGTTTTGACCTGGTGGATGTTTTACCTTCCTCTGTCTGCTTCTCTGAAGTCTCTTGTGGACGCAAAATTTCTGGGGGTGCAGGTTGTGCACTGTCTCTGACCACAGCGATTGTTGTTTTGGATCATACATCCAATTAGAATTATTCCAAACTCTCTGGAGCCCCACATGTCAAAATTCACACCCTAAACAAATTAGGGGGCCCATAAGAAACCACTACCTGTGATCTGCTTACTACCTGCAAGCTTTGCTAATAAATCTTTAAATAAGATTTATCTAAGATGCAGATGTGTAGGATCCTTACTTGAAAAGAAAAGATTGCAGGATGTGAGCAGGTCCCAAGAAATTTTTGTCTTTAATGACAGTACACTGACAAGAACAGAGCTTTTTAAAACAAAACCAACTCTTCACTGCAGCTGTGAGTTCAAATCAGGTGTATTTTCCTGTTTATTTTCCTTGGTGCATTACCCAGGGACTGTAATGTAATTTGCTGGTGCCACCTGCCCTATTCAAATACATTAAAATAAGGATTCTTTGCTGTATTCTGAAGAACATAGCCACATTGTCCTTTGATCTCCAGCTTGTATTAAAAATCATGTTTGGATGTTTGATTTGTTTTTACAGTGAGTAAGCAGGCAGTGTTTTGCAGTGGGTTTCCATAATCAGATATTCACTTCTATCAGGCACTTTTAAATAAAGTATAAAGTGTTGGCATGGAGGAAAAGTACAAAGCTCTTCTAAAATGAAGCACACCGATTAAAAATGAATAAATATGTTCAAATAATGAAAGACAATAAAATAAGCCAAAATCTACATTCCAATGCAGGCAATGTATGAGCATCACAACATGTTTACCTTACGTTTCTATTTAACTCTACTGACAGCTATTCCCAGTAACACTGAAATAGTGATAAGACACCTTTTATTCTCTTTCCCTTATATATATGCATGTATATATATATGTGTGCATGTATGATTACACATAGATACTAGTACTAACATTTCTTCTGTAACCTTAACTCTGATTCAGGTCTCAGCCCTGCAGCCTGGAAGACTGAATTACCTCATCCTAGTGTTCTCAATGAATGATATTTCTGTGCTCACAAGAGCTGAATCCCAGGTATTAAACTGAAAGAGAGATTAAGTGCTTACACCTGTCTTGCCTGGGACCCGCCTGCTTTGATACCATTTTTAGCTCTTTGTAAGAGATAGTTAATCCCCGAAAAATCCTTTCATGGAAGGTCTTTGAGCATTCGTGTACATCAGATCAGGGTTGGAATCTGTAGTTTGTTGATCAAGACCCCTTCTCTCATAACATCAAAGTATTTATTTTGTATTTCATGAACAGTCCTTGAAACTGCTCGTCTATCCACTAAAAACTATAGCAGAGCCAATTAAGCTGTCATATGAAATTTATTGGGCATTAAACTGAAAAAATCTATGCTTAAAGTCTTGCTTTCAAACAAGCTGGCTTTACAACTGGTCTGACCTGTAGCAAATTGTCAAGACCATCAGAAATAGCATGATGGACCATTGCATAAATGGAAACCTGCAGTCAGTCAGAAGACTTTGCACTTCATTGATCAGGTAAGATGAGAAAAAAGATCTGTAAGTGCAATTCTTAAAGTCAGGAGAGTCCTTCTTTACCTGGACCAGAAACTGAAATGCTTGAATTCCTCAATACTGTGGATTGGATTTTGGCCAGTAACATCTTTTATCCAGTGTCTTATCAGGTAGAAGGCTCTCCTTCCTGGTGAAAGATACCCTGAGGGAGGAAGGATGGCATGAGCACTGTATATGCACTGAATGATTTCTTTTATAATGGTGTATTACTAATGACTCCCAGTTAAGATTGTGTTGAGATTTGCATTTAAATCAAGGCTGAAATACCCTTGTTTCACATGTTAATGGCTGAGTAGTCTCTAAGTTTGGCACAGTAAACTTCAGAGTAGAATTTTGCTTGTTGTTTTCTTTAGTAAATATTTACTACACAGTTGTTAAATATTTGCAAAGGAAATCTGCAAAGGAAAGAGCTTTTTTGTGTCTCATATTTTTGATTTTACATTCCTCAAGTCCACCAAACTTCACAAATACCTAAGTGCATATTATGTGCACACCTTACAACCCTTCACGTATTTTTCACCTGGTAACTTACTGCCAGCATAGACATGCTGGAAATTCTGAACAAAGCACAAACTGCTGTTTTGCTAAACCAACCAACCGACTGGAGCTCTGTGTAGAGGAGACCCTTCACCCAGGCTCTTGTGTTTAAAATAAGTCCCTTGTTTCTTGGGTTCACTCATCCCTTTTTCCTGTGTGGAGCTGGGCACCTCATCACATATATAACATCATCGTTTTTGTATTAAAGCTTGTTGTTACAATCATAGATTTTTATTATTGTATACCTTGATCCATAAAAATGGCACCATGATAACTGTTATGAGAAAATAACTCTGTTTTGTTATGGAGATGCCTAACAAGGGGACAGAGTTAGAGACCTGACCCACAGCTAATCATAAGGACTGGAAGAGTGGGTTGTGAAATTGGATAGGATCTAAGTGAGTAATGTAGTTCTTCATTCCTGCTTTGAATCTTTTCATTGCAGACTTCCTGTTAGCCTCATAATGCCCTCCTCACCTTTTTTATTCCAATGGCCAAACTCCCCGCTGCAGGACAGCCCTAATCCAAGGGGCTTCACCATGCTGATGTGAGTTGTTTCTTTTGTACTAAGCCAGAAAAGATTCATCAGACTGGAGCCAGGCAAGAGGTGAGGCTTTGAATTAGACTAGGTTTAAGGTGGGTAGACTTAGGGAAGAGGCCAAGGAGAGAAATAATAAATCAAGTGCTAGCAGAATATCAGGTAACTTCAGAGCTTATTTGCCTTTCACAGCTGGTAGGACTGGGATGTACAATTCAATAACCCCATCCATGGAAAAGAAAGCAAACAACAAACCTGTATGGACTTCATAATGTATAGCAAATGTTTGGTTTAATGTATAATATTATAATTGGATTATATATAATGGGTGGAATTTCTCTTTGATTAAGTAGTGCTGGATTAATAAATGAGTAACATCAGATCAAACAGATTGTGGAAAGAATTAACACAGTTCTTGAGAAGCCTTGCAACTAGCAAAAAAAAAAAAAGAAAAAGAGAGAGAGAAGGACATTAAAAGAGCCCAACAAATAGTTCCCAGCTTCAGAAGGGCAGGGAGACTCCAAAGAGCAGTGAACCTTGGATACAAGTGAGAGGTTGCCACATCCTGCCCCATGAGAAGCACTGAAAAGCTGTGCCACAGGGATTTTCTCCTCTGTCCATCATGTTTCCTCCAGTTCCTCTATGTTTGTCTGTGTGAAAGACTTTTTTTTTTTTTTCAATTACATAAAAGGACAAGAAGAGATAAAAGATGGGTCCAGGAAGTTATGCTGCCCAGATAATGACCCTTTCTTTGTTAAAATTCCTAAATGTGAAATCCCAAAGAGAGCAAATTCAGCCTCTCATCTTCTATTTCCCTTCCTCCTTTTGTCCATGTTGCTGTCAGTCTCTTTGACACATTATTCTTCAAACACTCCCTATCAACTCTAATATTTCCCAAGAAGGAGACTCTTTTATGTTCTTCATCATCATGAAGACACCATACATTTCTTTGGGTCAATGAACAACTTTCTCTCTGACCATTCAACCTGACAAGTAAACTACACTCAGGCTTCAGAAGAAAATAATACATCTATGACCAAGATCAAACAAAACCCATACTAACAGTGAGTGATTCACCATGGTCTCTTTCCTGATTTCAGTGTTACTGGAAATACAGCTTATCAATGTTAACTAATCTTTATATTTTCATGCTTTTAAAATTAAATAGAAATTTTAAGATTTCAGTTATCCCTAATGTAAAAAGTTGTTGATTATTTGTTGTAGCTTCCAGTCACGAAGTGGTGTTTAAAGAGTAAAGCTGCCAGGCCAAGCATACACCAAAAGAACATGTAAATTATCTATTCAGAAGCCCTAACTGGCTGTAAAAGAGACACCACTGGTGCACTTTGAGTGAGTGCAAATGACAATAAAGTGCTGCAGGTCATGGAAGGGAAAGCAAATGACTGCCAAAGAAGAATCCCAGTGATGCAGTATAGGCAAAGTAGGAGACAACTGAAGGAATGAATATTTAGATACAGGACTGGAAACAAATACTTCTGTGGTAACTTAATTTAATTTTTGTTTTATGGAAATATTAGAAAATTATTATGGTTGCAACAAAAACCGAACTATAGGTTTGTCTTGAAACCTTTAAGTTAGGGTTCATAATTTAATTCCTGTCCTGCATCATATACCAAAGGGACAGCTAAAATGAGTAAATATTGCATGGTTATCTTAATATTTGAAGGATTAGGTGCATAAAGGGTGTGGCATACAAAGTAGGCAAGTAATATGAATTTAAGAGATCAAGGTGTTATATGTGGGATTATAAGTCTGAAGTACATTTCACTGAGATGTGCATAGCTTATTCTGCACAGGGTATACAGCAAAAAAGTAGGAGGAGATAGAAAATGCCCTAAGAAAAAAGGACAGTCAGTGTCTCTTCTAAATGACTTAAAAACTAAGCAATTTTTTAGATGCCATTTATTGTGGTTTTATACAATATTATTGCTAAATAAGTTTTTTGTTTATTTTACAAGAACAACTGTGCTACCCTGTGAGTTAAAAAGCTTACTATTAAACAAGCAACAATATACAATTGCCCTAGCTGAAAAAGAATAACTGTCAGTTTAATACAGGCATTTCACACAGCTAAAACCAGGTAACTGGAAATCATAAAATAATAGAAAGGGCTTAGCATCAGATACTGTGTCTTCCTTCTATAAGAACAACAATAACAACAGTGATTCATAATTGTGCAGAAAGATACTCAGCTGCTGAAATATCTTTTACTGTTGTTTTTGTTCCCATAAAGATTTTTAAGATGTAAATCTTCATTAAAATTTTTAACTCTTTGAGTAATTTGTACTTTAGGGAGTTGTGGTTTTTTTCATTCCCTAAAGTTTTTCAGATTCTAGAATTTTTTTTTNTTTTTTCCTTAAAGTTATTTAGTTTGTTAATTTTTTTTTTTTTTTTTTTTTTTTTACCTGTGCATAGAAATGCTAGCATGCTATAGAATCTGTGGACAGAAATAGTATACAGAATATACATCCCTTTTCTGGGCAAACCTTGAAACACTGAGATATAGAAATTCAAACTGTTCAAAGAGTTCATTATCTGTCAGTTATGTAATGTGTTTTCTGCTTCTACTTCAATAATCAAATCATTCTGTTGGTCCATCTCACCCATTTCCTTTTTCGCATCAAGCTTTCTACATAAGTGTAGAAAGTGTGATAGAGTACTTCTCCTGAAGTAAAATAGTATTTTCTACATAAGAAAAACTGCACACATGGAGTCAAGGGTGGGGCTGAAAAGAAAATGTTGGATAACAAATTTGCTTAAAAAACTCAACAAAACAACCCCTCTTCTTTTTTGAGTGGGAGGAGAAAACTTATTAGCAAATTCAGGCTTACTTATGCAAATATTTTAAGTCAAAAAATGAAACATTTTGTTTTGACATCTTTTGAAATTGAAATATTCTTTGTGGGAAATACCAAAATCTTTCACTTTAACATTTTCTAAGAGAACCTTTCTGAATTTTTATTTTTAAATTAATTTTTCATTTGAAACAGGCTCAAAAGAAAATGAAATATACTTTAAATGAGGAAGAATATTTTTCTCAAGGAAAAAGAAAAAAAATTATTTTCCTTATCTTGAAGGTAACTCATAAAAGGAATGTTTTTCAGTTTTCAGTATTCATGTATCTTTACTTTTTCTCTAATTTTTAGTTCATTTAAATCTGTTGCTTATAGTCAGAACCTAAAATAAATGCTATGATTCATTTACTCTCATTGGCCTTCACCACTTCAGCTGGACCACAGTGTTTATTGAATGAACAGAGCTCTGTACTCTCTGTTTAGAAAGAAGACGACCACAAGAAGAGAAAGGGAATGCTGTCATCAGCAGTGTGCTGTGTGTGTCCCTGACTGTCCATCCATCCCTTCCTCATAGCTGATCCCCCATTTTCCTTCTGTTTAATTTACTTAAGCAGTTAATTAATTTATAGGCAGCTTGTGTCAATATGTTTAGTTAGCAAGTAGTTGTCACAGGAGTATCCCATCTTACTAAAGAAGTTCAAGGCAGCCAGGGACTAGTGGGAAGATGATTTTTAGTTGTCAGATAAGAATTTAATGATGTAAATATTGGTATTTTGTCAGAAATCCTGCTTTACATCACGGGAATAGGCACCTGGACATCCTGTCTCCCTGTTGTTTATAGTATAGTTATACTACATATACTATATATATACACCATATGTACATATTATATATATATATAGTTATATAGTTATATAGCAAGGATACAGCCCTGTCCTCATGGGAGCTGCCCACCAGGGAGGGAAGGGTAATTTACCCCAGCATTTACAAGACCTGTTCAAAACAGGCATACCAGGTCGGGTGTTTTGTTGTTTATAGTTTTCAGAATAAAGTTCTAGAAACTGCCGGTGCCCCTGTGAACTATCCGTTGTTTTCTTTATGTTTTTACAAGTAAAAGAGAAATTCCCTCATTGATTCTCTGAAGATCTTTCCTCCCCCTGAACTCCGGTCCCATTTCATATTCGGTCATTTCCTATTTCACAGGTACTTTGGGTTCTCTCACTAGAGTGGGCCATTCACGCATGGAGACATTTCTTGTCAAATCAGGCTTGAAATGCCACTGCGCTTTTGCTTTTATTAACCGCCTTTACATGATAATCATCATCTTGCTTGCTGTGACTCAGCACTGAGCATTAGTGATCTATGTGCAGCAGATCACTGCAGTTGGTGAAAAATGCGGGCTTTTCCTTCTCCTCTTTGATAATTGAGGCTTTGCTTAGATGGAGAGAGGGAAAATATTAACACCTGGAAATGAGGGAAAAACAAACAGCATTGTTGAGCTTCATTATAACTAAGAGCTTTACTAAAAGGAACATCAGTGCAATTAGAGTGTAATCCAAAGCCCATTAAAGTCATTGGGAATCAGTCCACTGAATTAAATAGGCTTTAGATCAGGCCCACACTGCATATCAGAAGGCAGTGCTATCTGAGGGAGATTGCATTTCGAAGTGTGAATAACACTGCTGTACACACAGCTTTGCTAATAGAAATTTCAGCTCTGTCACATTTTCTGTTGCTGGCATCCTCTTTTCATCAACATTTGTCTTGTAGCAGATTGTGGTTATTATTCTAAATCCAAAGTGCTTTTTGAAAAAGCATCATCATCATCTGGGCAGATCTGCAGAATAGTTCTATAACACAGTGGGCATGGCCGTGGCCGACACAGAGTACTAATAAAAAGACACCATGGAAACATGTAATTTTAATGTTCTATCAATTTTATAAACATTTTAAATGTTTTGTAGTTATGACCAAAACTGGCTCTGTAAGCAGAAAGAAAAGGACGATTGGGGTCAGTTGCTGAGAATGCTTGAAAGTCTTGTAGAAGCCTGGTGTCAAAAGGCCTTGAAATACCCATACATTTCTCCCCATGATGCTGCTGAGAGAGGGAAGATGGCAGAAAGTATTCTGATCATTGGTAACAACTTTGTCCCTAAATTCCTTACTGGTATCCATTGCCAGCCCAGCTAATTATAGTGAGCCAGGACAGGACAGATTGTTGCATTTACTGAATTTAAGATGAAAACAAAAGGAGTGTGCTAAGGGAGCTGGCATTAAACAGAATTCCTTCACCAACACGTAGTACACACTGGGGTGCTGGCTGTCCTCTTCGTCCTTTTGCATGGATGAACTTTTTTGTAGGGATTATGCCCTGTGTCTATGAGCTACACCTATCAGCAGCCATGGGGAGGGGACTTGTGCCGAGCCATCACACCCAGGAGTGCTCAAGGCACCCCTGTCCTGCTGTGCACGAGAACTCTGCCTCTTGCCTCTATGGCTAACCCTGCTTTCAACAAGGGAGTCACTGTGGGAGAGAAAATACAAGTCTAGACAGACTAGAAGGAAGGGATTTTCTGACCAGGCCTATTTTTCTCACTAGACACATTTCCAGGTCTGTTCCAGAAGCTGTGTTGGTAGGAGAGGTGACACAAAGATAAAACAGCGATGCTTACTATATGCTTTACCATGGACAAGGGGATGAAGGAAAAAAGTTATGAAAGAGATGCAAAAAACCCAAGTAAAACAGTTAATTAGCTTGGTGTAGGAAGCTGAGAGCGTGTGTCTGCTCTATATCACTCAATCTGACAGGCAAGAGAAAAGGTGGTGGCTCTCAGGGATTGAAGAAGGCGATGAGTGGAAGAGCCTGTTGGTCTCTAAGCCGAAGGCAACTGGTGCAGCATACAAGAAAACAACATTCTTAGGTGGGGAAGGTTGTAAAAAGCCTTGAACAAATTACCCTTTATATTTCAAGCCAAATAAGGCAATATTAATACCATCAACTAATTTTCAGTGTTGTCATTTTTCATTAGTAGCCTTCAAAGAGATTTACAAAGGAATTCTGTGTCAATATCTGACATACAGACAAAGCAAAGAAACAGTGCATGAGCTACACTTGAAGACCCTGGACACTCTTTGAACAAGGCAGGAAGAAAAGACAGAAATAATGGGGAACAGAAAACACATTTTTTTTTTCAGCCATCTATGAAAAAATTTCAAGATAAAGATTAAATCAATTAATAGAAGCAGAAGAATATTCCTTTATCAAATTCTGTGATTGAGCTCTTAACTCTTAGATATGAAAGTTTATGAACTCTCCCAAAAAACCTACCAGAAATGCTGTTGCTGAGAGCATAGAGGTCTTGCTACCGGTGGCAAGTAATAAAATATGGGAAGCCAAGATGTAGAGTTTGTTATTCATGTTATAAATATGCATCCCCCTTCACCCAGCAGAGAAGATAAATTTGAATTCTCAGTTCTTCAATTCAGCTGCATCATTTGGAATTAATTTCCCTGAAGAAAAAGCAAGGGATCAAACAAGGTTGATCTCTGTTACAGTCACCAAATAAAATGGAACTTGATGCCAAATATTAATAATCCTTGGGCATAATCAGTGGTAGCAACAGCAAATTTCTGACTGAAGGCGAAATATGTTAGCTCTAATAAAAAATCTTGGATTAAATTTATGATCTGATTAGCAGATGAACCATCTAACGCAATTATATTCTGATAAACTCAAATGCCAGAAAAAGGCCAGAATATTTTGTCATGATGCCTAGTGTCTGTCCTGGATGAGGTAAGTAAGAGTTTGCAGTTCTGTAGCTACTTTTTCTGAAGACACCAGAATGACTTACAAGCATCACTTCACTTATTCAAACAATGGAGAATGGATAATTACAAGCTGAAATAAAACTGCCCTGGTGTGAAACTCAAAAACAAACTGCAAAAGTTTAATCAGGTGGGAAGATTATTCTCCAGTGGAAACAGCAATAGCACTTTGGAGATGTAGTCTGAACATACTTTTATGCAAATTGGTCAAGACCTCAATTTCACATTTTGCATTTTCACATTCAATAGCTTATTACCCCAAATACTTTTCTTCATCATTAATTAAATGACAACTGGATGCTGAAATGATGTGCATTGAATAACTGGTGCCCCTTCCTACAGCATATTTTTCTGTCCATTTAGAAAGTCTGATAGGATTACAGTAGAAAGTGATGTAACAACGTGTTATCACATTGTGAAGTGAAGGAAATCAAATCAAATTAACACCAATTTAATTTTGAATACAAGTGTCCACAATAAGGTCTTAAAGTGATCTAACTCCACTATTTAAAAGGCTAATTCAGATTAATTTTCTGGTAGTGGTGTAGATAGATAAGCTCTTATTCAGTAGTGGCTGACCGGCTTCTCACTTCTGGGAAGCATTTCAATGACATTTTAAAAACAGAGAAAGGTGTTCATTACAAATGTGTCACATGAAGAAACCTGCTTTAGCTTTTGACTGGATAATTTAACTAGGAAGTGACAACAAGAGGATTACATCCAGATTACTTAAAACAAATACTAAGTTCAACAGTCATTGGCAATATAAGGAAGTGGATGAATTATCACAAACTTCTTGAACTTCAAGTAAATATAAAGGCAGGGACTAAATGTAGCAACATGCAAAGCTTCAAGACACGGCCAAGTCAGAGTGCGGTCAGTTTGCAATTTTGAACAATTTTGATTTCCATTAAGGGCAACTTGCTTCTTCTATTTTATCCACTCTGAAATAAGGTGTTTGTACCATGGTGTCAGGCTTTGCCCTTTTAGAAACAAAATTTTATCTGTCAGCTGTTAGTGGAATATTAGTATGTGCCCACATTTTCACACTCTGGCATCTTAAAATGATTTTGTGAAGAAGGTATTTTAAGTCGTGCTTAAACAGAACAAAATAAAATCAGCTCATATATATTCTGTGTATAACAGAAATTGATTTTAATGTTACTTCAGAGCACATACATCACTTCTGCACACTGCTTCCTTTGTATTTTCTGCAAACTTCATCTCCCCTCTAGTAAAATCAACAACTAGAGAGCACTGCCACCTAAAAGCACAACATAAAATGTGTCTGATGGACATAAGTATCACATGCTGAATGTCTGAATTGCCATACTTCCAGATGCTGGTTTGGGTAGATCTTTTTATTCCCTGTGCTTTGCTATTAGCGTCTTTGAGTTTTCTGTTCTCCCAGCATTTTACTTTCAGTATGAAGAGATTTTACTCATGCTTATCTGCACAAAGAGATGGTAAAGGGACTAAGATGAAGGTAGAGAAAAAACCAAAGTAGATACCTTTTATTTTCTGCTCACCAACATTTCTATTTTAAAGCTCTTTGCTGTATTTCCAAAGGGCAGTACTTTGCAAAAACATAGAGAGAGACAACTCCATCTTCCTGCTTTCCTAAAATGTTTTCCTGAGGCAGCTCAAGGAAACCAGTAAAGGCAGAACTATAATTGTTTTGATTTCAATAAAAGTAACCAATTTCACCTCTCAGGTCAGGTGTTATGGTGTGATAATGCCGTTTAGATGAAGAGTCTTTTCAAGCAACAAGCATTTTCATAGCCCAAGGAACAGTGGCCCAGCTCTTTAGCTGGCATAAATCAGTGCAGTTGCACTGAACCAAATGGAGCAACTCTGATTTACATAAACCGAAAACATGCTCCTGTGTTTCTCAGAACCACATTTTGTAATATCCCGAGGATATGTTTTGAAATAAATAAATAATTCAGGGTTGTGTTATTCACCTGGCAAGCTTGACTTGCTGTTCTGAGCCAACACTCGAGCTCAGCCCTTACAGTCGACAGGCGCCGTTAACTCACAATTTCACGGCAATATCGGCAAATCTTCAGTTTGACTCAAGAATATTACGGAAAACACTTTTTCCCACCCCAGATCTCTATCATGGACGAAAATCAAATTGCTACTTAGCACAAGAGCTTCTTCTGAAGAAATTGACCATTAGATTGACATCTCATGCTTGCAGAGAGCATGAGACTCAAAATCCTGCTGTAATTAGTGCTTGATAGAGACGGAACAACCAAAGCAGGGAAAAGAAACAGAAAACAGAAGAGCAGTGTTATAAATAAAACTGGTTTATGCTGGTTATCAAGTGCTATAATTTAAATATGAGAACTTTCTATACTAAACATCAGGAAGTAGGTGGGAGCCCTTGGTAATTCCCCTCAGGCCCACCTGTATCCCATACTTTAAATTAAGGAGAGAGAAAAATACACTGGTTTAAATTTTACAACAATTTTGGCCTGAAGCAAACCACACATTTTCCCCAACACAAATCAGCTGCATTTAATTCCCCAGACAGCTGGCATGAACACAGCCTCTCCACAGGACACCTGAATTACAAAATTAGCACATTCAGAACTCTAAATCACATTCCATTACATTAAGCCCTAAGGTCCAACGTTATGAAGAAGGAGAATAAATTGCAGAACTTCTCCTGAATTAACCCTCTTAGCACACTCTCAAAGTTAAATTGCCCTTTCCTCCCCACTAAAGAGTCCTGGAAACTTAAACACTCCCTCCTGCCCTTTCTCATCTGTTTTTCTTCTTGCCTAATGGCACAGCTTATGGGACATAAATTGAATGCCTTGTCAAAAACTCACATTTTCAAATTAGCACATCACAAGCTGTTTGGACTCACTTAGGAAATGTGCAGGTTAATGTTTATGCCTGATCCTTCAGACAATACTGACCCATCCCATTCTCCTCAGCAGCACTCTATTGCAGTGTGATACCACACTTGGCTAAAACGTGTCCTGCAGTTTTTCTTGTGCGCAAGTTGCTGCAAAGTAGCAATTCCTGGGAGAAGTGATGTAAGTTTGTGAGACAGTGTTGTGTGCAGCTACGCAGCACTGACCTGCTTGGATTAATGCAATTCACTAGTTCTTGCTATGCAATGATTACATTATTTTTCTGTGGCAATTAGTATGAATTTTCATGTTTGGTATTGTATGCTTAAAGACTAGTGTTTTACAGGCTCAGGTTTTGAGCCAAAAGATGAAGACAATTAAAAGGGTAATGAAAAAGTAACAGCAAGGCCTTCAAGGAGGAAGAACAGGATCAGAAAAAAAATGACAATCATACGCTTTAGAACAAAAAATATGTTTGAAAAAGCACAGTTTCCAAATTTTAAAGATTCTTCTTAACATTAATTACTGAATGTCAATATAATGTTAAGATAGCTCAAATAAGTATAAAAATTTATACATTTACTCTGCATCTGCATTAATAAAATGCCAACATATGTGGAATTTGGTGCTTTTCCAATCCACTTCATAGAAGTCTGCCATGCTGAGATGTCTTCAAGGACACCTTGTTCCATTCACAGGTTCAGCTGTGCCTTGAGCTGAAAGTAAAATCTAGATTTCCTGGTATTTGCAGGGAAATTCTGTCGTTTGTTCATTCCTTGTCACAATTTTGCAGTGTTATAGGAAAAGGACAGAGTTGAACCATTATTGGTACATCCCGGACTTGTTGCTTGAAAAACTTCACATCAGAACATTAGCAATGGCTGCATGGAAATGTGTCTCTGCTGTTGAATCTGCGCTCTTCCATATTTTCTTTCATTCTTTGTTGACTGTCACACAGAAAATAATTTTTTAACAGTGACATTCAATATTTATATACCAGAGATAACTCGTGCTGTGCTAAGCCCAGCCAGTTAAGGTTGCCTCTGCTCTAAAGCCAGGTGAAGCGATGCACTCCTATTGTACACTTTCAACTTCTTTAATCACTTAAACCAATTATTTCTGAGGTGTTTTTGATTACATGGTCATACAGTGCATCTTTGCTCTTATTTGTCGTTACATGCATTAAATTACTATTATATGTGATGCTAGAAATCCATGACAACAGTGGCAATGAGTTTTGTACCTTAAGGAAAATTTCAGTGCTTGGAGACTGAGCATAAGCAATGATCCAGTATTTATCTGCAAAACTTTCCTGGATCCATCTTTGCAAAATGTATTTTATAAGCAAATAACCTATGTAGTTTAAATTCTCTTGTAAATAGTAGATGTAAAACTTCTGATAAAACAGACTGAAACAAATTGATTGTGCTAATAAAAGACCCTGCCAGCTAAGCTGGGAATCTTGATCTTTTAGAAGATTGGCAAGAGAGCTGCAATAGTTAGTACAGTAATTTGTTTACAGATATTTGATTTGGGGAACCAGCTCTCATGTGAATGCAGCCTGGTCTGGCGAGACTCCTGCTTAGGCTGTGAGTTATGGCTGCATCTCACAATGCAGGGGACTGCCAGCACCCTTTTCTTAAAATAGTTCAAGAAATGGAGGCATCCAGCTCTAGAAATCCAAGTTTGCTGAGACAGAGACCTTTGTAAGGGCCCACCGTGCTTCAGAAGCAGCTAGGACAGGCTGCAGAGACAGAGCCGCTCAGCTCCCAGAGCTCAGGACACAGTCACCTACGGGAAGAGGACAGGTAAGACAGCCATGAAGATTTATGTGTCTCACAGATCAGGGGAAAAGGAGAAAATACGTGGCTGGTTTTACATTTTTTGTTGGATGTGCCACGTGGTGGGTTCAGAAGAGGTATTTGCTTGAGGGTCTTCTGTTGCCTTTTTGTTGCTTTAGGTTGAGCTTCCCTGCTGAGGAAACCAGATGAATATCTTGAGGCTCGCTCTGCATTGTAAGAAAGAGATAGGTAATACATACATAAACTTTGCATCGGGAGGCTAAAAGAGAAGGCATCATCTCCAATATCAAGAAATCATACTTTAGCAGAGGAGAAGAAAAATAATAATCATGATGGAACAGTTGCATGAGGAAGGAAAGTGACTTCTTGCCCCCAGTGATACTTGGTGTTAGACTTCAGAATAGAGGAATTAAATCACATTTTCATTTGGTTTCTGTTTTTTTTTGGTTTTTTTTTTTTTTTTTAGTGAAAACTAAAAGCATAAAATAAGTTTAGAAAACACACTTAATTTAAATATGTGCATTGCTGGGTATTCCAAGAAAGGATTCAAATAATTCAAAGAACTTAATGAAAAATAATAACAATCAAGGAGAACAATTTGCAGAAAGTGGAACAAATAGAAAATAATGAAAGCAAACTGATTCAGTCTAATCTACTAAAACTAAACTCTTAGCTGAGCACATGATAATGGAAATAATTAAAATTACTGATTGTATGGGGGACAAGAAAATAGCAATAAAGAATATTGAGCTAAAGTATGGGAGAAACAGATGTTTTTGCAAATATTGTGTGTGTTAGGCTTAGTGAGAATACAAAAGTGGCAGCATATTTGAATATAAATAAAATATTTCTCATAAACTGTTTTCCCAGCTTTTTTTTTCCATGGCTTTTGCTGTCCTTCAGTCAATTTAGTGAGCAATTTATCCTTGGGCATACTTTTTGCCTTCTCTGTCACAGTGCATCAATTATACTTCACACTATATATTGACACTGGCTTGCAACGTTGTTTTATCCTCTATTCTGTTATTATTTATGAAAAAAAAATCCTATGAAACACATTTTAGATTAAAAAAAGCTTCAACACATTTAACCATGAGTTCTCATTCATGGTGAATTTTAATGTCCTGTATTAGTCCCTCTAAAGACGACGTTAGGTTATAGAATTCAATTGTCTTTTCCCTCTACTCTGCACAGATTTAAACATTGTATCTTCAAAGTCCGCGGTGTGTGTCAGCTCATGCTCAAGAAGACAGCAGTGACAGAGAATTGAGATGTGCTACCTTTTCGCATTCCTTATCATCCTTGCCTGGGAGAAAGAATATTCTTTACTGCAGTCCAGTAGTGTGAAAGCACAATTGAGTATTCAGTAAGCATCTGCCTAGCATTATTTATGAAAAAATAACTCAAAGAATGCTTACAAGAGGACAGTGTCCATCTGGAAGATTAAGGGTCAGAAAACTTGGGCTGTGTAAGTGATTCTGTCATCTACTGTTCTATTCATACCTTCTCTTTCTGTGTTAGGTTCCAGACATCTGAATGTGTAGGGGGGAAATTATTATGAAGATATATGTTTTGACAGATCATTACTGCCATCAGTATATGATTTAGATAGGAACTCTGCAAACCAACTCTTTTGTCAGCTGAAGCGTATTTTAACCCTGCAAGTTGGCTTTGCCATCCATCTCTTATTCTTCCAGTGTTTAGAGGGAAAATTATTTATGTTCTTCTAAAATACAATCAGATAAGGTACTTGTAAAAATGCTACCTAATCTGGCCTCTTTGCTCTGAGGAAAACACAGGTAAATTCATTTATCAGATTATAGATCACAGTTTTCTAAGAACAGCATTTACATAGAGATTGTTAGCAGAAAAAGTTTATCTGTTCCAAGGTAGAAATTCCATCCTCTGTAATCTAAAAAGCCCCAGGGATGCCCCTTTCTCTCCAGAGAAGACATGAGCTTTCCTGCGCTGTGATCTGAACTGGTATCTAATTTAGTGACACATAGATCCCTAACATTAATAAATATTAGCAAGGAGCCATGAAGATGACAGTTGAACTGGGGCATCCTCTATGTAAAGAGACACTTGGACCCTTCAGCCTGGGGAACAAATGGCTCAGGGGGATCTCACCACTGTGTAAAAATACCTGGTGGGACGGAGTAAAGAAGATGCAGTCAGAGTCTTCTTCATGGTGCCCACAGGACAAATGAACTGAAATACTCTAAATACCATTCAAATATAAGAATTTTTTTTTTTCTTGTGCAGATGATCAAAAGTAGGAAGAGGTTAAACAGAGGCGTTTAAGAGTCTCCATCTGAGCAGATATTTAAAATCCACCTGACCATGCCCAGAGCAACATGCTCTCACTGACCCTGCTTTGTGCAGGTGTTTGCAGTAGATGATCTCCAGAGGCACATCTCTGCCCACCTCAACTATTCCATGATCAAGAGGCCGGAGCTTACCATGCATTTTTTAAAACCTCCCAGAAATTTCCTAGCTGAAAAAAAATTATTAGATTTATTGCAGCTCTGATGTTTGATGATCTTTACCCTTATCAGGTGCTCAAATTCATAATGAGAGACAAAGACAGCACATTAATATCCTTTTCTAAGAGATAATACCATCTACTAAAAGAGTAGATTTATCAAATACTATTTGGAGATAGCAGCTGTGTTCAGTGAAAAGACACACAAAATCTGGATGAAGTCAATGAACTTTGGTGATAGTACATAAATAGATTTTTTTTTTCTTTTAATATTAAGACAGGAAAAAAATCCACCTTAATTCGTTCTTCCTTTGTCAGAGAACGCATGAGCTGTCTTGAGGGAATCACTCAGAGATCTTCTCTGATCTGCGCAGAGACACAGGATAGAAAGTTTCTTCTTCATTCCCAAAAGGCATGAAAGGATGAGTGAGAGAGAGACTGAAAGACAAGGTGTCAAAATCCCACAAAATTTGCTATCACAAGAACAGGAGATAACTGAACAGTCTGAAACCTGACACCCTAATGTGTCAGCTTGGATGGGATGTGTTACAGACTGGGCTTGCAGAAAGCTGTGCATTCTGTGATTTTAAACCACTGCAACAACAGCAGCAAGGCTAATTCATTGCATTTACATAAGGCATCCAAAGAGAGCAACGGTGTTGGGAAAATGACGGTATTAGTCTAGAGCATTGGGAAACAATGGTTGTTTGGAGCAGTCACCATGCTCTGTGCAAGACATTCCCTGGCCAAAACAGATATAAGATTCCTTTTGGAACTTGGTCTCGGGCAGCACCTATTTTCATTAGATGGAGTCAAGAACCACAAATAGAACAGTGTGTTTTGCTCTATATTTGCAAAATAATCTAAGGTCCCCAGATAAATCTGCTGTACTTGCATAAACTGAGCATCAGTGTGAGAATATTCTTCAATGAAGTATTGAAGTTTGACCCTTACTGTCTCTTTTGTACTCTGCCATCAGTGCCAAGAGAATGAAGAGCTATTTTGACGGGACAGCTGGAGATTTCTTTGATGTAGACAGAGCTATGCCACCCACAGTCATTGGGAACGTTGCAGGGTGGGCCCAAAAGAAAGGCTCTGGCCAGGTGCAAGAGAGCTGTGCTGGTAGAGCACAGCAGACTTGGAAGGATCTCTCCCATTCACCAGACTTTAAAAGATTTCTTAACTTCCTTATATATTTTAGAGATCACCTTCATTTAAAGCAAAGATCTCAGGGAAAGTCAGCATGAAACCCACCTTTTATCTTTTTTGACCACGCATTTAATACATTAAGGCGAGATCTTTTTCATCCATTCACATGAGCTTCCTGTGCAGGTACCATGCAAGATAAATGATGGACTATACTAATTTTATTGTTAGAAAACCTAGAGTACCCCAGATGTTTGAAGACATCTTTTACATAATTTGATAATATGTTCAGATGAAATAGTACTTTTGTCTTATTTTATAAAGGTAGAACAGAACAAATCCTTCATGATTGTTATATAACAAAATGTGTTTGCATTTTAGCCACAAAAAATGCTGCTAACAGCTAGTGGTACAACTATCCTCCTCCAAACTTTTTTATCTCTGCTAAACTTTAAGAAAGGAGCCCAGCTTTCTTTTTCAGCAAATGAATTCCATAAGTCTATTGGGTAAACCAGTTCGAACAGAGTGATGTAATATGCAGGATGTTTGCAGGCATAGGCTTAATATGACTACATTGTTCCATATTTATAAATGTGTCACTTCTTACTGGCACAGCTTCACACGTTTTTTATGAGAACTGCTCTTTTCTTGGCAAAGCAACACTTTCATTACACCAACATCAAGATTTCAATGAATAGAACTATCTTTGCATGACTCAGAGGTCTTACTCAGAGGTAGGGCAGATTGAAGAGATAAAGCAAGGAAAAACATTCCTGAAATACAGGAAACTAACTGGGAAAGACATGGGTTTAGGAGGGAATGGGGAATGTATATATTCTGTGGTGTATTGTATTATTTTGGAAAGAGTCATAATTCTCTTATGGGTTTGTCTCTTATCCCTTCAAACTATTTTGATGTCTACTTGTATGCTTAAAATTATTTCTCCTCCCTTTTATTGTGCTGTCATGTTAATCGATTCATGTGTCACTTTTTATTTTTATTACAATTTCTGTAAGGAACATGAAAAACTCTAATGTCTTAGTAATTTGTAAACTACCACAATGTTCTTTCTTTGGCCTGACCTTGTCATTATTGTGTAACTTAATTGGCCAACTATTCCACTTCTTTTCCTTTTCATAGCCTTATTATAGTGGAAAATGAAGAGACTTGTCATTGACCAGTCAATCAAAAATACACACCATTTAAAGATGAAAATAACAACCTCTCAATTAATTTAATAGAATTAACACTAATTATGATAAAAGTCTCCTGAGACAAAGATTGAGATCAGGACTAATGAGCAGGCATTTAGCCATTCCTCTGATAAAACCTTAATAAAATTAGGAATGGGAACAGTTTAATTCAATCACAAAATTGCAGTTCCAAAGTTTCCACCTCAGACTAGCAGATATTTAAGAGAGCTCCATTTTACTCTGTGTAAAGAGTCAGAGTACATCCCATTTTGCCAGTTCTGTTGGCTGAAGTGTAGATCTGGCTGTAATTTCAAAAAATGTCTTCCCCAAGATACTTGATGACATTTTCACATTTTGGACCACCTCTCTGATGGGAAGCATAATCATTTCACTATTATGCTGTTATTTCTTGGAATTGCTTTAGTTTTTCCCACACAGTTTCTATCTTCAGATGGAGTAATTTTAAACTTGATAAGGAAAGGGAAGCCTTCTATTTTTTTAACCAGTGCCCATCGAGTTCTCTACAAGATACTCTGTGCTCCATCACAACAGTAAAAATAATTTAAAAGAAATAAAATGAGCAATAGACATGGCAGAAACTGCTGCTCCAGAACTGGCCATAAATCAGTGAGGTCTGGAGACAAGAAAGCTACTGGGGAAGGCTGCTTTCTTATTACTATAGGAAAATCAGACACTAGTCATTTAGTACCTGATTTAAGGTAACACAGGCTTCAAAATGAAAAACTGCTCAAGACAGAAGCTTTTCATTTCTGTGAAAACAAGCATTGTTATCAAAGAATCAGCAGTTATCACAAAAACTATACTCAGCTATAGTTATGAATATTTGTTGGTCCAGTATCCCGGGCAAATATTTGAGATGATATATTCTGGCTCACCGTATAAAGATGTCATCTCTAATTTAAAACTAATACTTAAAATTGATTAAACATTACTTTCATTTAGTTAATTTCTTTTCCTAGTAATTTTAATTGAGACAGTTTCCTCTCCTGCCCTGTAAAAAACTCCATCCAGAGATAGTTTCCAAGATATTCACCTGCACTTCACCTTCTTCTCTCTGCTCCTCTAAGGCTACCTCTGCAAAAACCCACAAGCAAGACTGCGAAAATGGATGCAGGTTTGAAAGAAGCCAACTGACTGTGCTGATTGCCTGATGGACACCAGATTAGAGGGCCCAGGAGAGGGGAACACTGATCAGGTAGAAATTACCTTTCTTTTTTATTTCAGGTCAAAGAGCACAGGTTTAAAATGAGAGCATGGCCTTTGGAAAATAAGCACCTAATCCTTTCTGTCATATACTGCAGTAGTTCAGGATTATTACGTTGCACATTATTCTCCTTCTTGAACAAATCAATTTACTGCTTGACAAATAAGCACGTAATGCAAAATGCCAACTTACAGATTGGTATCATTAAAGAGAGAGTATGGTTTTATTGGAGAAGGACCATATTTCACCTACATTGCAGATCTCTGGGCAGAAAACTTTGTTTGTACGGGGTATGTGACCCACTACATCTGGTACACTGTAAAGAAAATACAGATATGGTCAAATCGGACTAAAATTGTAAGTATTTGGATTTTCATGCCCATACCACATATGAAACTGCCTGATTCTTCACAGACCTGTCAGAATTGGGAATTAATTTGTTATAATTGATATATAAAAAAGCCCAAAACAAGACAAAAAAGCAAACAAAAAAAACCCCGAGAGAAACAAAAAAACCCCCAACCAACCAACCAACCAAAAAAATTACGTAGAAAGGGTTTTAATGTCTTGAGATGCAAAAGTCTCCAGTGGTCTATATCTAAAAGTTTAAATAATTATCCAATTTTCATTATATTGCTGAGGCCACATACAAAAATTAAAATCTTATTGATTAAACTTATTAAGGTTGCATTCCAGTAATCTAATGATAATTTAATAGGAAGATAGGGAAAAATCTGCCTTTAATATAGAGGTTCTGTAGCAGTTTTGAAGATTGTAATCAAAGTCTGGGAGGAAGAGGATTAAGTTAAGCTGTGTCTCAAGTGTTGTCTCTTCTGTTGTATTGGTATAGTATGGTTCTAATATAGAAAATGCGGTCTCCATTTAAATTATTCATGCTCTTTTTCATTAGTCAATTTAAAAACTTGGTAAAATTTTTATGAAAGCCAGAGCCCTACAATAACTTTGACTCTGCATTCCAAGGTAACAACCTTTTCCTCAGCATTCCTTTTCTCAATAAAAGCAAATTTTAAAGTTTACATCTTTCAGGATTGATGAGGTCCTGTAAACAAATATAAATATGCATAGCTCTGTTCCAGGTTGGATGTCTGTCACTCAAATCACTGTCATGCCACAAGCTACCCTGATACAATCAGAGGAGAAAATAGAGATAGTTAGATGGGTTTACAGGATGATGTCTGCCTGAGTGACAGATGTTTGTGTTCTAGCAACATTATTGCTTCTAATAGCTTTCGCTTTTATGTTCAAAGTGCTGCAAATTTACCTCCATATCTCAAAAATAAAAAAAAAAAGAAAAAAAAGAAAAAAAAGAAAAAAAAAAGAAAAGAACAGAGAAATATTATGAATTTATTCTTCCCCTCCCCTGAAATAAAAGCATTTTTTTCAATAGAAAGTAATTTGGGCAGCTGGTGAACTGTGGAGCTCACCAATCTATGAGTTCTCAAACACACACAAGCTGTGTCTTCATGGTTCAAGGAAGAACCGACATTATGCCCAAAAGGATTATCAATCACCAGCTGCACAACATCATCTGGTGTAAATTGGGAGCCTGATTAATAACAGGGATTCGAGCATGGTCCTTGAAAATTGTGATCTTTATTAACTAACTGGACTGGTAACTTTCTCTTTTCATGTTATTTGCACTCAATTTGTGCTGCTTTCACTTACCAATACTTTATATTACTATTTCTATAATGATTGTTTTCCACATTTTATAAAGTCAATAGTGAAAGTCACGTGAAGCAGGTAAATTTTTTATCAATTGCGTATGAGACTTTTTGCCCTACTTTTGATTTTTTTTCTCATTCATCAGTGATTGTACTGCACTTCTGTTTTCTTCTCTTTTCATTGTGTGAATAGCTAGAAAACAAGGGGAATACCTAACCCCATTGGTTAAAATAGCCTTTGAAACTGTTCATCTTTTCAGAATTCCATATTTTCCCTAAAGCATTGAATCAATATTTTGGAGAAAGTTTGCTTTAAAAAAAAAAATAATTTCAGAAAGTTTGATTTTCTATGAGCACAGCCATATTAACTATTTTAAACCTGATTCCGATTACATTGAACTTTATCTATTTTTCAAGTGATAAAGTCAACCTATTGCTGAAGAAAAGGACTTTGATTTTCTATCTGTCAGTCACACATTGCACTTCAGGAGATCTATAAAAAGGAATAGGTTCAACTTAAACTGTTTTGGGGTTTTGTTGTTTTTAACTCAGTTAAAAATTCTGGTTTTAACTCCTTCATCTTCATCCTATTTCCTTAGTCTAGCCTGGGGAATGTACCACCAAATTTTTGTCCTGACTGGCATGGATGAACTAGAGCTTGTGTCCACAGGATTCCCAGCAAACATCTTTCACAGAATTGGCAGAGCTGACCCTTTGCTCCTGAGGTAATTCATTCAAACAGTTTAACCTGCCAAAGGACTCACGCACTCTGCAGAACCTCCAGTAATTGTTGAAAGCAGTAGGTCTATTCTGTAGGCAACTTTACTCTCTAGATCATCTTCACAATAGACCAATTGTAGAAGCTTCATTTTTTAATGATCTTCCTATCTTATAAAGTGGATGTAAGTTGGAACTTTTACTTGACACCATAGTCACTACCATATTTTTTAAAAATGAATAAATATGTCAGCAAAACCTTGCAGTACAAAAAACTGCAACCCAACCTCTTAAGCAAAAAAACCCCAAACTAAACTTTAGCATGATAAAAAATAAATTAATCTTGACATATTCTGTACATTTTGGCAACCAGACCTTGTGAATAACAATCAGCATAAGTCCCTTGAAAACTTTTAAAACTCATGAGCTTGAGACAAAGTGTGTACCCCAAGAAATAAGGCAGAACATGGAGTAGAAGGCAAAAGCCCATGCCATTTTTTGCTGGAAGAGCAATGATGAGTGTCCATGAATGTATTTTATGAACATTAAATTGAATTAGCATAGATCACCTTTGCTATGTTCAATTGCTATATGTTTTCTTACTTATAAAAACTGAAAGTCTCAAACCTCATTACAATTTCTTGCAAAGGAGAGCTTCCTTTTTTTTAATTAGGGAAGTTATTTTATTCCTTAGGTGCTCTGAAAGTAGAGACTGTTGGGAAGTGATTTCCTCATAATTGAGAGTATGACATCATAACCTCAGTTTTGCAAGTGCTTTTGCTCTCTGCGTGGTCGGCGGTGCTGCAAGATGGGAGTCGCTGGGGTCTGCACACGGCACCAGCACCACAAGCTGCTCTACCCAACCTATTTGGCTGGATAGCCCCCGGCACACTCACCCTGAGGCTCCATCCTGGCGTCCCATTTCTCCCTTAGCGGAACACATCCCAAAAGCACCAAGGTTAGCATTATGAAGAATTAACTTTGATCATAAGCTTTTTTCTTTGTCAAAATAGAAAAAAAAAACCCCCAACTTAATTTGTTTCATGTCTCTATTGCCATCCTCCTCTAACCTAATAGTAACAAACTCATTACACCAAAGTTTTAGAAACACGTTTCTGTACTAAAATACTTGTCAGTTTTCAGATGGTGCTTTATAGCTGCGTGTTAAACCTCTTCTAAAGCCATGGTTAGGAGACAAATATTGACACTCCACTAATTAGAGTGGAAAGAATTTCACAAGAAGGCCATTGCAAAGGTACTCATGGTACAACACTGCATAATCGAATCCTGTAACTATGAAATACTGTTAAGGGACTTCTCCTTGCTGGGGACTCAGCTGTGGGCAGACTCTCGCAGTATCTCAATCTCCTCTGCGAAGCAGTGAAATAAAGTGGAAGAAATTACAAATTCTGAGTGTCTCATTAATTTGTGTGATCTACTGGGAGGACAAAGAGGAACCTCAGGGAAACTCCAGTGCCTCTCAAAAGGTGCAGCAGAGAAGTTCTCTCTATCAAAAATTCAGCTCCATTCTCAGGAGGCTAAAGGGAGGATGTCTGCCTTGAAAGAACACTTTCTTCAGCAGCAAGAAACCACTTTCACTGGTTGAATGGAATGAAATGCAGACCAGGACACTTTAGGAGGAGGATCTTTCTGCAGACTTAAATTGCCAAAGACACATTCTCAAGAGTGGTACTTAAGAAGAGGTGAGGCCTAGAAGCACAAATGTTAAGAAGCCTTAATAAGGGAGCAGGGACATTTCCACAAAAATATAATTTGCTGGAAACTATTCTCAGATGTGCAGTATTTTGAGCAAATAGCTAAACTTTGTGATGAAACCTGTAGCATCAGTGATTTGGGATATGATTAGTGTCCCATTGAAGTCAGCAGGAGATTTCTTCTGCATTCAACTGGCTTTCCACTGTGCCCTTGTGGATTGGAAAATTCAGAGAATAATTTGTAGCCTAAGGTATGCAGTCAGGGGAGGAAAAACACTGCATGCAACAAATCAACCCGCAACCAGGCCAGCTGCCACAGATGAAAAAAAATGATCCAGCCAGAGTGACAGCAGGAGGAATATCAGCCATCTCTGGACAGACGAGCAGGTGGGCAACATCCAGGCAGAGTGACTGCCAAGGGCTGCCCAAGGAGCAGCAGCCAACAGCACAGCCCTCCAGAAGCAGAGCAGCAGAGGTGTGGATACATGAACAAACTGATGCACTTCAGTGCAAGCAGCCACACATTAGCTAGCGTGACAAATCAAGGAGTCAGGCACTATTCTGGCAAGATAAAGGTTGAGGATGAGTGGATCGGTCCTGCTTCAAGTGACTCCCTGGGTAGTACACTCAAGGCCCCATTTTAAGTCTATTAGCAGAGTGTCTGAACAAAGCCATTCCATCCACCCTTTCTGAGGTGTTAGTGGTTAGGCTGGCACTGCACAGAAGTCTCCAGCCCTGTATTGCAACTTGGAGACTCACTTTTAACTCAAGGCAGCTGTTCACATCTGCTGCTCAAGGGTAAACAAACCCTGTTGTGACCTGGGAATGGATGGCTGGAGGCTGCAGGGTGCCTGGACTGGCCATGCTGCAGCAGGAGCTCAGCACAGCTTTCTCCCACTCTAGTTTATACAGGGCTGTCTCTCCCTTCCTGTCATTCCTTCAGGAAGCCGTGACCTCCCTGCTGAGCTCTCATCTCCTACCAGTCCCACACCACCACCACCTGATGGCACCAGTACTGGATTTAGAGAGGAATATAAAGCAGAAGGAGCTGTTTTTGTGGCACTAAAAGAAATTCACTGCTATGTAGACAGGAGACATTTACATCTGGCCACATGCTTTACTCACAGTGACAGGCTTAAACAGGGCTGAAGCGACACCCCACCTGAGCATTCAGAGCTTTGCTGGAGCACACATGGGCAGCTTTCATTTCCATCACGATTTGTGCCATGTGGGGAGATATCATTGCCCATATTTCTGTGCAGGTCTAATTTATTAAAGAAAGGAAATAGTCAGTAGGAAATAGTCAGTTTGGCAATTCTAATATGCAGGTTTCCACAGTCCATACGATTCACTTTTTTCTAACTGGCTGGTGTTGCCCTCCTGCTGTATTAGCCTGATACTGCCCTCCTGCTGCTCTGTCCACCTGCTTCGAATTTATTTCCAAAAGGCATCGCTACTGTAGGATCTTCTCCCTGAAGGAGAACAAGTTAATAGGTTTGCTCTACTTGTGTACTCCTAGATTCCTTCTGCACTAGGATTTGACTACTGATTATGCATTTCTTCATCTTCTATTTCTAAGCTGAAGATAAAAATCCCCTAGGCCAAGGAAGATACCTTAATGCAAGATACTTTAATCCAAACTCTGAAATGGGCGCCTATGAACAGGAGTCATGTGCTATTACCAGTTACGTTGTACTACTTGCTTCTTTTCAAATGGAAAAATATACAATGTAATGTTTTGAAGTAGATCCCAAAGTAGACTAACATTCAGAACCCTTGAAAATACTTCCCCTTTTCCCCTTCAGGAGAGGACTTGTAAATGTAACAGAGAATGATAACCTTCCTAAAAAATATTTAAACCATGCCACAGCATATAAGAGAGAATAATACCACTACTACAGAATTCCACTCAATGGCTTAAGTAATTTGTAGACAGAATTACGTTTTTATTAAACCTTATTTTACACCACGAATTTCTATAGAACCTTATTGGTTTCAGCCTTGTTAAATTGTATGCCACTCTTCAACATGAAACTGTGAGAGCTCCAACTGTGCAAATATTCTTTCACATATTACGGAAGTAAATTTGTTGCTACTTTCCCTTTTCTTCTTCTCACCTAAATTATTATATAGCATTTTGCAAACACTTATGGATTTGCTGAGAAAACAATTCCTTATTGTGTCAAAATGACCATCTTTCCTTGTAACACATCTGCATGTACACAGATGATGGAGGGAAAGTTTCTTATTTTCAAATGCATTTGAATACACTCTTACTGGAAAATTAAGAATTTCTGGAGAGAATTTGGCAGAACAGATGTATGCTTTCCCCAAATGAGAAACATGCATCTGTTTCCTAGAAATCTAAACAACAACAGCAAAGCAGTCACACAAACAACTTGTGTGGGTTTTTATTTTCTTTTCCTACAGATGGTCCTTATTTTTATACAGAGAAATAAGGGGGGGGAAAAAGCCACAGTGGAAGTTTCTAAATGAAGCAATGAAGTGCATTCTTATCAATGAAATTTAAATGGTCTCCAGGATGAAATTTTGTTTTATACAAATCTGCCCAATTGTACCTGCAAACCCTACAAAAGCCTTCCTTATTAAAGTGCTGCCTTTCAGCCTCCCGGCTTCCATTTAGTCACAGTCTGACCTCCCTATCAATTAATTTTTTCCATTTCTGTTACCCATAGATCATTTTGTCTTGCTCCCACAATGTGGATTTAGAGTTTGCAATCAGGAACTGGTATGATCCAGAGCAAACCCTTTTGATTAGATATTCGTGCTCCATGCTCAGAGCTGACAGGAAGGATATGCTTTTTAATGTCATGAACACCATTTCTCGCCATCCCCATAATCACGCTTTACAACCACTAAAGAGTGAATTGATAAAAGGACTATCAAAAATCCACCATCCAGAATGGCAAAATATCTTCCTGTAATTAAGTATTAGGATTAATTTCCTAATCCTTAATTTTTTCAATTGTCCATTTCAGAGACGGGCCTCTAATTAAATTTCACTTTGATGACTGTAATGAAAACAATATCACCTAGAAGTCCAGCCTCAGTCAGCCTGTGTGGATAGCAGTGTTAAGGCTGGGTAATTGCAGGATTAATAACTGACCTTTTATTGTGTCTGAAAGCAATGTAACAGTATATAGACTTTCTGAGTAACTTTAAAACATAGCCACATTGTACAATATTGCTACCCTGATCACCGTGACAAATCAACCCTTTTTTTTTTTTTCTTTTTTTTTTTTTTTAAGCATGGGAACAATTGGACTACAAAGGTATGATTGTTCCGAGGTCATATTCTCTTCTAGGGTTTCCAAAAAGCAAGCAATGTTGCTCAGGCAGCTCCAGTAGCTCTGTGACAAGTAGAACAACTTTCAATAACCACTGTTATTCCTCTTCATTTACAGTGCAGGCCACAGGGTAACTGTTTAATGTGGTAGCCAGTTCCCTGAACCTCTTGTACATTTGCTGAAACATGAAGAATTTTCCTAACACTTTGAGTTTCTTGAATGAGTGCGGGATTTCAAAGTTTAAGAAAAAATAACAATCCAGGGACTACTGCTCTACTGAATAATCTAGCTCTGGAGACAGAGCCTCTGCACAGCAGCATCCTTTCCTTGTGCCTGGGACACTTCACCCTCAATTAGAAAAAGGTACCTTTTAACAGACATGGTCCCCTTTATGGCTCCATAGTGATGCTGAGGAAGTGGTAGGATGTAGGAGCCAGGCAACCAGTATGCCCAGTTAAGCCACTCGGGATCTTAACTAATGTTCAGAACAACACGTAAGCTTGGACAGTTCATACGTGTTGTCTGGATACAGAATGAATGCAACTGAAACTTGAAGCTAATCTGATAGCCGTGTAAGTTGCATGAAAAGAGCTGGTAAAAATCCCCGTGTAAAACAATCTTCTGTTAAACAGGCAGCTTGTGGAAGAGGTTGCAAAAATTGCCCAGGCAGCTGTGGAATCCCCTTCCACTACCATGGGGCCTTTGGGAAATTGGGCACTGCAGAACATCCACCGCCTCTGCCTGCAACCCTGCTCCCTACCCCTCCTTCTCCTGGGCACCATTCCCACAAAAGATTTGTTTTCCTAACTTCTGTGGAAAACATTACTTTCATCCCCACCTTCCTCAGGAAATCATAGCTTTTTCCCTCTCTTCTGCACAGGCTTTTGTGGCTATGCCACTTGCATTGCCCAACACAAAAAATGTCATTATAATATATACTCAAATACATTTTTCTACCAATCTACCCCGAACGTCTCTGGGTGAGTCAGTCTTAGGATCTGGCTTAACCACCCTGATTAAAAAAAACCCCATGCAACAAAAAGCCCCCCCAAAAAACTACCTAAGTAATATTATTTTAGTAGAACAGACTCAGCTTGCATCAATGTAGCAAATTCATTAATCCCCAGGAATTCTAAAAAGTATGTTCTGTAGAACTATAAATACACTTAAAAATCACTGTTTGGCATTTGTTGAACTCATTCACCCTTCCACATCATCATTAATCTCCTTCTCATCTCCCTGTGCAACCATTCCCTGCATTAGGAGACTTTATATATCCTTCTCACAGAATTTTAAGGTCAGTCAGAGAAGTTAACACCATTGCTTTTCATCTAACCTTCAAGCTGTATTCTTACTCTTATTTCTCTTTATGAGCACTTTAGTGTACATATTCCCGACATGAACATACACCTCTGACCAGATTGAGAAATTATGCCTCCCATTCTGCATCTTGAGTTTAACTGACTACAAAGATTTACATCTCTTTAGGATTTGATTTCTTTGACATTTTTGATTGGCAATTGAATATTTCAAAAATATCGGCCAACATAAAAGCCTCTGGGCCTTTACATATGATACAATTTTAAATATGGAGAAGCATAGCCTTTTCTTCCATATGCATTAGCCCTGTGCATTTACTGTAGTTTAAATTGAGTTCAAACAGACTGATGTCTTTGAAGGTGGATATTTGCTAAATCCTGAACAGAATTAATTTCAGCATTCAGAGACACAAGCTGAGTACTAGTATTATGACTCTTCAATGTGGCTTTTTGTATTTGTTTAATAAAAGCAAGATTCTTAGATACAAAACTCTGAAAGGCATGCCATGAGGAATGGTTTAAGGCAATGTTTAAAACAATTTTTCCATTTTACAAGTTTTGTGTTTTCATGGGGGAAAAGAAAGCACATCTGAATTTTAGCAAACCACCCTCTCTGTCATTACAAAAATTCAAAAATGCCAAATTCTTCTTTGTTTCTTTGAAAATTATAAGGTGCCAGTACTTTTCTTAATGAAAACAGAGAGATACTGGAAGACTAGTGAAGTGTCATCCAGTAATTTAAGAGCGAAACGTTTTAATTGTCAAGTATATTACTGGTTGGTAAGTATGAGAGACAGAAGTGTGTTTGTGTGCAAGCCCATAAATACAAGTCATAAAGGGAAAGAGGAGTCTTTTCTGTTCTCAAGTAACACAAAATCCAAAGGCTTTAGTGAGAGATATTACTTGGAAAACACTGCTTAGTCTGAAATCTCCTGGAAAAATATAGTGGCATTTCTCTTCTAGAGTTTGTGTATCTCCATCACTCAGAACAGCGCAGCTGGTAATACTCATCATCATGCCATGGGAATAACAGCAAGGGAGTTGGGGAATGGAAATGGTTGCTTTGTGAGAACCCTGAAAGTTTAACTAATTTCTACTGATAATCTCTGTTCTGACATCATACACTGCTGTTCCACCCCACATCCATCTGCAGTGAAATAAGATTAGAGAAAAGAATCAGAAAAGACATGCGAGCACCAAGGCCTGAAACTCTTGTTGAGTTATGGAAGATTTTGCCTTGCTTATTAATCTTCAAACCCTTAAGCAGTTTTTTTTTTAATTTTTCCCTTTAAATACTCCCAAGTCAGTCTAGCTGCACAGCAGCAAGGTTGTGTACTAGCAGAAAAAGTTCATCTAAAATTCTTTTGTGATCCAAACACAAAGTCACTCATGCTGCAGTACACTGCATTTTTGTGGTTTTATTTTTTAAAGCTGAAGCTCAGAAGTACTGTATATGATGTGCATGGATTAGAAAAAGTACTGCAGCATCTCAGCTTCTCTAGGCAGTGAGAGGATCCTCTTTCCTGCACTCCTGTAAGTGACATGATAGCTTGCTTATGTTTCCTACCTTAGTGATCCAGCTGTGAGATTCATAAAGCAACCATTGAACCTCTCTCCTCTTTTTCTTCAGGACTGTCACAATGTGCAGCTTCCTTTGTGTTGCCCATATGCCAGCAGTCTTTTTAAAAAGCACTCTTGCTCTGCTGCTGATCATTGCAACAGACAGGAAGGTGATTTCAGGGGAACTGCTCTGATTCCCACTGCTTTCAGTGAGAGACGAAACATCTCTCTCCTCCCTGAAAGAAATACTTGGCAGAAGCAACAGACAAGTTCTTAAACTCCTGTCTGTGCTTCTGGGAGCTCATACTAGTGCTGATCACATTCTCCCAATTAAAAAATGACAGAGTGAAACAGTCTAACATTTTGCTGCAAAGTGATTTGGTAAAAAGGATATCAGATGGGCAAAGGTTAAACAGTGAGTACAGTATCTCCAGCAAGTCTATCAGAATTGCATCATTTGCTTTTAGCCGGTGCAGGATTTTTTCTTTGCTCTGGATTCAGCATCACACACAATAAAGGACATGAGTGCTCCAGATCCTTATTTTGTTTCCATAACCACTATTCAGAGTGGGAGTTGTGCATATGTCCTTGACAAGACTTGAAATTTAGAATAGTTTCACTTGTTACCAATATTTTCTGAAGTTATTTCATGGACAGTAATTCATGTTCCAGCTACTTAAGCAATCCTGGTCTATCCCACTGCAAGGAAGTCTGTCTCCACATTACCGGATAAAGCAAATACCCTTGTTTTTCCTGTTCAGCGTCATTACAAAATAACACAGAATACTGTTTGTGTTTCTGTATCATTGTCTCTCTCTCAGCCATCATGCACAGAAGAATCAAAATCTTCTGCAGTTAAGTCCTTTTGTGCTCAAAGGGGAAAGAGTAGGACTTCAGGATACATTAATACCTCCATGAGGAAAACGTGTAATATATTTAGACTCACTCAGCCTCAGCCCAAGGAAGGAGCCCTTCAGTGGTGTTACGTAGGTGATAAAAGTAAAGCGGACTATGGCTGCTACACTTGAGTCAGACGGATCTGTGTACATCCAGATCTGTGACAATGACTGTAGCAAAAGTCATTCATATCTGCAAGGCCCTTTTGACTGCAGTAACGTAGCTGGCAGGACGCATCCTAAACCAAAGAAATAAATACCAGGGGAAAGAAGAAAAGCTCAGCCACGAGCATCTTAGATATTCAGAGGTTAGTATGAATTTACAGGGCAGGACAGCAAGTGAGAAGGGAGGCTGTGATCACCCTGTGTGACAAAGGCATTTGTGATAAGGGGCGGGGTAGAAGGCAGTGGTGCGTCACTAACTTCTGTCACCATTGTAGGGGAAGTGTGTAGGAAGGGGAAAACCGGTGCCAAAAGGACAAGTAGCACTCTCTCCTGTGATCAGATCAGTTAGCAGTTCAGAAGCTAAAGCTCTTCACGCTGTACCCCCCTTCTTGGAGGTGCATGAGGCTACAGCCCAGATCAAAGAAAATGCATTGCAGAAGTAAGTTTTGAACTGTGGAGGGCCCAGAGAGAATTAATAATAAATAAAGTACACCTCAGAGGAAAAACTTTGAGTTTCTCCTCTGAGTTACATGTGGCTGTCTGAAGTCAGTAGGAGCAGTGTGTTTATAGCCGTGAGCAGAAAGCAGCCCTGTGTGCCCAGGCATTATCACTCTTTTATCCAAGAACACAATATCTGCTTGATAATGCATATGCTGTTTGTTTTTCGTTGTCAGTACACCTCCCAAAACAAGTGGTCCCCCAGTGGTTTTATAATCATGGGAATATTCTTGACGGCCCTGGTGGACGGGTTTTGTTCTGGCTCCAGCCATCTCTGGAAAATAGCCTATTGAATCGCATCGGAAACCAGGGCAGAGTTGACTTCCTGGTGGACTCCAAACAATCCAAAGGCTCTCCTTAAGCACAGCCTGTGCTCTGCTGTTTGTGCAGTGCCACACTGCCCTGCAGCTGGGGTAATCAGCTCCATCTCAGCAACTCCACCCCCACCAAAATGGGCAAGAAAATAATGATCTATTGTTCCAGGAGTTTATGGAAGAATTTTTTTTTTTTCAATTTATTTTAGACACTTCTTTTAAGAGATAGCAGTGACCTGCTTGCTGAAATGCTTCCTTATTTCTGTGTTTACCTCCTGTTAGCTAGACTGCCAAGTCACTGCTGTGATTACCTGGCAAGAAATTGTAGAAAAATATCTATTTGGGACGGTTTTTTACTACTCTGAGGCATCTCCTTGATGTTACATATAAAACAAATAAAAGCAAACACAAAACAAAAAACAGGAAACCCAACAAAATCTCTTCTTTTCCTGTTATCATATGAAGAAAAAACATTTTCAACTATAAGGCAATGCCAAATGGTTCAGCAGATTTCAGAGACTTCGAGACACTGACAGACTGCAGCTCCTGCTGTTTACCAGAGGGATTTAAGAGGCTCTCTCTCTTAAAATAGCCATATTTTTCTCTTCCTGAGGGTCAAAACTTGCCACTTTTACACCATTTTCAGTAGGCTTTTTAACTGCCATGCTCTGCCGTGTCAAGGGACTCTGAAAAGGCTCTTGAGATTACTCTGTCTGAGGGTAAATGGAAAGGATTGGTTACATTCCTGCAAACATTGCCACCCGAAACAGTAAAATGCAGCGAAAAAACACTGCACATGGCACGTTTCACTGAATAAAAACCCCTTCAGCATATTCTAATGGCAATGTATCAAACTGGATTACATGAGTCATATTTACCTTATATGATGTGACATTGTGACGTTGTGATACATGACAGAGTACCTAAAAAGTCGTTATGCCTCAAGAGTTTATAACCCAAAGGGAATTTAAAGGCATATTATTCAGCCATGCCCACCCACACCCTGCTATTATCTGCAACAGCAGGGGACTCACTAGATGAATCAGAGCTTAGAGATTTTTTCCATGTGCACAGGAAGCACTGATTAATTGGAACAGTGACAAAAAAGTCTCTTTACCAGGTAAACAGAGTTCAGCAGTGGGATTGTACTTAATGAGTAGTATACAGTTAAGTGCTTTGATCTGTGGAGGTGAGAGGTGGAGAAAGCAGCTCATATCCAATTGCTTTTTCATCTGCTGGAAGCTTAATATTATTAGCAGTCTCCTCCTTCAGTAGTCACCACAAATGCCAAATTTTGTGTCATGCATAATGCAGAGAGAGACTCCCTCAAACTAAGAGAGAAGCAAGGTGGGAATAGAGATCCTTACTCCATCTGGTTTCTCTGTAAATATTCCATTTCCTCACACTGGACACCTCCCTCCTCGCAGTCCCTCAGTGGTTCCTGCTGTCCCACCCCAGCAAGCTCCTCTCACACCTCACTCCCTGCATCTGGAGATTCTTGTGGGTCTGGCACCTCTGGCATTCAACCAGCAAAGGCCCCGGCTGCTGTTGCATCCAATGTGCTCTGGGTCTTTGTACACAGTGCACTCTGGGGCATAGTGCCACTAGAAAGCACACTGGATTTAAATTGTTTATCTATCTAAGCCTCAGTCTATGATCTCTACAAATTCCTTTAAAATGAAAGAACCTTTTATTTGTACCATCTTTGTTTAAGAAATAGGGGAAGATTGTTAAGGGCACAAAATGCTTCTGGCACCAACTAGTCCTGCAGAAAGCCAAAGGGACTTGGACATATAAGTCTTGTTTATGCCTTTGAAAAATCTCTTCCATAATCTCATCAAGACTGAAAACTACAAAATAAACTCTGAATTCAAAAACTGGCATCAAAGAAAAAAAGGGTTTATAGGATATGTGATGGCAGAAGGCTTGATTTGACTGCAGGGGCAGCCAGCAGCTCCAGCAGATACTGACTGGTCTGTTTGACCTCATAATGATGATTAAAACTGAAAAAAAAAAAAAAAAATCATCTGTCTATAGGCTTGAAAAAGGAAAAAAAAGGGATGAAAGAGACCTGAGAGAAGAAGGCTGCCTCAGAGGACACTGGTTGGATTCAGAGAGAAAAATCCATCATTAGTATTTATTCTGTGCTTTAAGGAAACAAGGCCACTTCACGTTGTCCCAGGTGGTGATGCAGAAGACGATGAAGGTGTCAGAGGCAGACCATTGCCTGAAGGCAGGAAAACAAGCAAGAGGCTCCTTGGCAAATCCACTCTAACCTTTAAGGGTTAAGGGAATATAAAAAAAAAAAAATAAATATATATATATGAACTTATTCAGAAAAGCATCTAAAGGCAGCTGAGGAGAGCAGACATATTACCATTTATGAAGAAAGGGACTGGTCCTTTACTGAATAAATCTAGGACAGCTTCCCTGAAATAATTTAATTTAAATTAAAGGAAAATAACATTTTCATCAAGGAATTGATATAATCGTATTTAAAAAACAAACCAACAAAAGACTTGAACACAAAACAACCTCATCCTTATTTCTTCAGAACGTAAATTGTCATTCTACAAAAGGACAGTGTGCGTGGGTGACTAATAAAAATCCAGCCATCTGGACTTGTCTCAGGCAAACTCATGTTAATTCAAACTACACAGGAAAAAAAATATATATATATATTGCCTGCCTCAGAGCATTTGTGAAAGTGTTATGGTTTGCAGAACTGTCATGCACTGTCAGCAAGCAGCAAACTTTAGAGCACCTTTAATGTTACACCACAGTGCTGTTGCAGTTGACAATTAAAATAGTTAATGTGCAAGCTGGCCTTTAAGTGTTACACTAATCAAAATAATGGATTGTTTTTGTATGATGACCCCATAGCTGTATCAGTCAGTGCTCACTGGACAAAAAGGGATTTTTTAATAGTGCCCAGTTGTGGCACTTGTAATCGTGTGTTTCTGCGGTGGTAATGAGGAAGGATGGGACTTTTACCAGGCTCATTGAGGGCTCAAGCATATCAGGGATCTGGGCAGAAATTATCTGGGTAAGTGTGACTCCCACAGTATCATATGCAACCTCATGGCCTTCCAAACCCAGAGGCAGCATGAAGGATTTGGTCCTTTAGCATTTCCTCATTGCTCCCGCAGGCACACAGCATCTCCAAACCCTTTTGCCAGTAATATTTCCCAGCTATTTAGAGAAACAGCCTTCCCCTGTGCCTACCTTTGTGTGGATTTATGGGGCATAAGGAACGATAGGGCTGAACTTCTTGACCGGTTGTTCAAGGACAAGTGGGAATTCATGTTTTTCTCCCACTTACCTGTGCTCTCTCCCACTTACATTCAGTATCACAAACAAATTCAGTGCATTCTACTTGCCAGGAAAGGTCAGTATGCAAGAGTTGAAACCAGGGCAGATTGCATTTCAAGCAATTTTCCCCTTCCCCCATTCTCCCTCTGCCTCCAGTTTTTTTTTTTGTTTTTTTTTTAATTATTCAGATTAAAAATGAAATGCAGTGGTTACATTATGATAATATCAAACTCATTAACATTAGTCAGAAAAAAATACAGGAGGTAGCCTGCCAAAAGCTAAGCCTTCACTTTTGTATTCATTCAGTAAAGTTCATTGAAATGGGAATTCATCCCTTTGCTCTGGATTGGAATTGACCTCCTGGTGTATTCAAAGAGCCATATTGGCTCATAAGATGCTTGTAGAAAAGTAGTATTCAACATAACTGCTTTCTTACAGTTTTAGTTCTACGACCTTATACAGAAAATTCCGTGTTCGAGCTCAAGAGCACCTAACCATGAACTTTGTCATGTTAATCAATGGGTGGGCAGCTGTGCTCCAGCTGACAGTGTCTCGGACTACAGACCATAAACTTGTTAAGAAATATGTTGAAATATGTTATTACCATTTAGTACAACTGCACTACGTGTACAAAACCATAGATTGGTTGCCAATTCCAATTCCCTTTCCAAGACAAATCCCATGGTTTCCCTTGCCTGCATACTGCATTTTGTCTAAAAATAAGACTCATCCCATTATAAATCAGAGCAAAGAAGACTTTTTAGACAAAAAATACAATAACCTTCTAAAGGTATTTTTTGGTACAAGTTTCTGTTTCTAGAGTTTAGGACTAATTTTTGCAGACTTGAAACAACCGGACAGGATGTGGCTCCCAATTCCAGCATTTAATTACAGGGATAAATACTTCCATAAATTATTAATTCTTTCCTGGGAACAATTTTTGACCCCATGGACGACAATACCACCATTATAGTTATTTCATTATATCAGTCTATATTATTGCCACATATTATTTCCCTTTCAAAATGTTTATACAAAATTTATAATGTGATGAAAAGATCTTCCCCCTCATTTTTGTATGTAAATGTAAAATCTTGTCCATTTCCTCACAGTATTTGTTCTGTTTAATTGCATTTTAAATGAACATAAAGTAACTACCCCAAAGACATTAGCATGCTTCTGCCAGGACACTGCAGATTCTGCTGGCACGTGTTGAGAAGCTGCTGCATCTCAGATGTGAGCCGATCTTCACAGATAGCCTGTCCTGAGGGTGGGAGCAGAGCAGTCCCACAGAAGGGCTTTGGGGAGCTTGCCTCCCCTCCTCTTTTCTGATCTGTTTCCAGCATTAGGAAATGTAAAGCCTAGCAAAGGCTTGGAGAAAAAGGGGCCTTTTCTGCAATCGCTGGTTCCTCCTTCAGCCAAAACAGCTTCAAAACATACTGAAGACAGAGTCAGAGAGAGTTGGTTTGCTAAAGCAACTGTAGGCTCCAAGAGCCAGTAATACTGAGAGCACTGGCAGCCATTCAGCTGAAATAAATCTCAGAAAGAGAGAGAATAGAAGAGAACACAAGTCTGAATTGATTTTCAAAGGTGTCATGTTTGCAGCAGTGCTACAAGCCCTCGTCTCTCAGAAGCCACCTGTATTTATTCCCCCAGTGTTTGGCCAGGCTGGCTGTGGGTGAGCAGCGAGTGCCAGCTGTTCTTGGAGTCTGCTTGCAATGAGGGCAGCAAATGCTACATCCTTTTCCCTTTAACGATCGTTAGGAAAATACGTACGTTTGCCATTTGTAAGAGCTTTATATCATGACATAATTCCAGGGAAATAAGTCAATGGTTCTCGTTGAGATATTTGCAGAACCTTAAAAAATTCCTAGTTTATACACAAATATACAGGGGTTGTAGACCTCAGGGAAGGAGGACAGTTAAACCAAAAATCACCTTGCCATGAGCAGATAGGTCTTTAGAGGTCGAGGGTGATATTCCTGGTTAAATAAGACCAGAATCTGTCAAAAATCTAAGAAATTCTCTGTAATTTTGTAGAAGACTAAACAGTTGGAGGGCTTTAATAATTGCTGGTAAGAAGAAAGCTCCACACTTTTGAAGTTGGTTATCTAGATGAAGTGTATCTAGTGCTATTTAAATAAAAGATAAATCTTTTTTAGTAAAAGAGAAGAATAAGAAAATTATTGAGGAGAATTAGAAAAGTATCAAGGAGATTTTCCAGTGGCTTCTTATCCTGAAAAGGACATTTCTAGCTCTAGTCAAGAATTTAATTTGATCTATAGAACATTTTAAACTAATTTTAATTCTTCAGAACTTGCAATAGATTCAATTATTTAAATTATTAATACATGTTCACTTTTGACAACATTTGAGATGGCTCTCAGCCACTCCACTTCAAACTTCCTGGCCTTTTTTTTTTTTTTTTTATTTGAACATTAAAAAGAGTTTCAGGCTGGATGTAGCAGTCAGCTTAGAGGCAGAGGGGTAGGAAGTGTATATTCTATAGGGCATAGAGTCTGGGTGGCCTGAAAAATGGGTATACTGCAATGTTATCTCCTCCAGAGTAATAATCCTCTAAAATTTGATTTAGTCATTCACAGTCAAAAGGGTTAGAAACGTCAAGTATCCTCATTTATGTCAGAGTACCCTCCCCAACACACAGCACTGAGAAAAACCAAGCTGGGCAAAAACTCCAATCACTTAACACTGACTCCACTAAGTGAAAGCAATGCCAATATTTATCCACTGTATTATCTGGCAGGAAGGGGATCTTGACTCATGCTGAGCAAAGACAAATATTAATAAAGATCTGAATTTCAGGCTCATGGGAAATTTCTGACTTTTCTCCCTGAAAAAAGTCCCTGAAAAGTTGCTTTCCTTCTTAAAGCATATTTATATTTAAAATGGAAAACAGAAATTCAGAAATAATGTTTTTGGTTTTCTTCTTTTCAGAAAACCAAAATGTCATATTCCAGCATCAAAATGTTAAGAATCAATTAAGCTCAGAAAAATGGAGTTATTTCAGTACAAATCTGTGTCACTGAAGTGCTATGCACATCATTAGCACAAAACTCGTTTATTATTCCACTTTCCTTTTTCAGGATGACACACCAAAAACCCATATACAAAAAATGGTAACATTAAAATGTTGCAATTTAACTTACGTAAGATATTGTAGTGGCTCAAATTGACAGTTGTGTCAACTTAGTGAAAACCGAATGTTTCTGGGTTTTGGTTGGTTTTTCTCCCTCAGTTTTGATCTATTGGAATAATTAGTTTGAAACAATGTATCAATTTTTATACTAATAAACAAAGATTTCTGTATAACCCAGTTTTTCTCAGAGAAATGCAGTTCTCCTGAATTACAGAGGAAAACAATTTCAATTAAAAAATCCCTGGTGATTTTTTTGCATTCACTGCACTTCAGTCCCAGTTCTCCTTGCTGACATTTATAAAACATGAATATGTTTAAAAACAAAAAAAGTTAAAAAAGAAGTGGGTAAGAGAAAAACCTCAGTAGATAAACTGGTTGAGAGGAAGGTGAGTTTTTTGCAGGGGTTGTAAGACACTAAATTTTGTCCATATAAAGGATCTGAAACAAAGTTTATAAACATCTTGAGAGCACACAAATAAGAGAGTTCTTCCCTAGCACAATAAACTTAATACAATGGCTAAATAGTATGTTGCTATAAAACATAGCCTTCTGTATCTGAAATGTTTACCTAGAGCTCTTTACAGTCAGAGGACAGAAATCAGTTCAACAACTGTCTTAAATTTGACCTAACATGCCCTCTAGAGAAACTAATTTTTATCTTAGAAATGCTCATTTATTCATTCTAGTTTCAAATGGAGTCTGGTTAACTAACTTAGAGATATCATTCCAGAACTGAAAATTAGCCATGATATTTTCTGGAGCAGATTTCTCCAGCCACAGATGTAGCAAAAAGCTCCCAGTCTGACAAGGTGTTTTGAAAAGGAGAGGAGGGACAACTAGGACCATCCAGAGAGCACTCAAAGTATCTGCAATGCAGTAAACCCAGGAGAGAGATATCCAGTGGGAGTGAAAATGTAAAGGTGTTGGAGTGACAGATTGATACCGACTTCTTCTTAATATTTTATTAAGTATATGGTTTTGACTATCTGATTTTAAAATAGGATTTGGCTTCCTCTGTCCATAGGTCAGCACGTGTGGAGGAATAGCATGCCATAAGCAGGTTGGAGGTGAAGATTAATGGCCATAGCCTGGTGTGAAAATGATGAAGTCAGAAATTATTTCCCTCTTCTCATGATCTTTTCACTAGATGTGGGAGGTAGGCTGACAGAAATGTCTGCCCCACAGATCATTTGGGGAACCTATCCAGGCACACAGGTGCCAACACAGGACACACAACAGGAGCCTTCCTGGGGCTTCAAACACAAGACACAGACTTCTGTTGCAAGACATTATTGCAAGAGTACATCCAAAAGAAACTGAACTAAAACCTACAGGATAACTCAGGTTAAATGATTGGAAATATCAATAAATTCCTAGTTGCATATTACACATACACTGGGTATTAATATCAAGTCACAGTGGTTTCTCTTATCAGAAAAATTTTCTTCTCAGAGTTTATTATAACTACTGCCAGAAGAACATTTTACAAGAAGCACACATCCTCACTTCATGTGGCAAAGGTCTTTTAATTTGAGGTTTTCATCTGTTTATCTTTTCTCTGCTCCCACTCCTACTCTATCTGCTCCCTCCTGAACTGCGCAGCACTGAGCAGTGCATTGAACCTGCACAATCAACTCTGGTGCTTGTTGAGGTTAAATATGACAATTCAAAATCAATTAGGTGGCATCTGGGAAAGACAGAGGGATGGGAAAGCGAATCTATGGAATCAGCTGTGATGGTCGAGTGCCCTTTAACTCGTTCTACAGCATATTTTGCATGACTGTCAATAAAACTGTAGTGTCTGTTTTACAGTCCATCTCACTGAAGCACAAGCCAGGTTAGTATTTATGGATCCAACAGTGCATATATGTACAGTTGCCATGAATCCAAGCATAAAAATTAGGTTTTTGTTATAATCATTCTCCACTGAAAAGGTAAGATACTACATATCGCATTATTTACTACACTTTTCACTTCAAGTGTACTAAGATTATATGGTCCTTATCATTTTATGATGTCTAGCAGCACATCAAGACTGGTATAAAAGTGCTCAGTGTGAAGGTTATCAGACCAAATAGCAAATTGTAATATGTGTACATAGCAAGTGGTTTATTCATCTGGGTGTTGGGAAACCAAATGCACATGCTTTTGTGAAGAATGAAGACAACATTTTAAATTTCTCATGCTTATTGAAACTTTTTCATGCCTTCCAAGCAGACAATTAGGAGCTTACACATCTTTAAAAAGTCAATTAATTTGAGAAAATATAGTTCCCTCTTCAACCACAACCAGAGTTCTTATCCCTGGGGACATCAGAGAGTTCTCACACACAGTGCCTGATCTCCAGGAGGAATTTCCCTGCAGTTGTTACCGTTTGAAAGGCTTTGCCCTGGAGCTTGATTTGGGACTGGTACTTCAGGCTGACTTTTCTGTGCTTTCCCCTGCTTGCAGTAACAGCCTTGAGGTTTTTGGTTCTGGTCTAACTGCTGCTCCATACCTTCACAAGACTTGGCATCTTAAACACATCACCCCCCCGAATTCAACCCCAGTCCCAGAGCACCTGCCATCTTTCCTCTTGATAAATAGCACTATTACATGAAAAATGATCATGACAATCTGTCAAGTGATATACACTGAACAGCTTCTTCTATCTTACATTACATCTGGGAGGAAGCCCCTGAGAAATTCATTTTGTCTCCACTTCCCTGCAGTACACCCCATAACCTAAAACCAGACTGATCTCTTTGGCAGGTCTGTATTTACTGGTAGGGATTTAAGTTTTATCTTTCCAGCCTGCTCAGAGGTTGGTGAGACTCATGTGGCACAGGACCCACTGGGCTCAGAGCTTTCCAGTTGCTCTCAGTTGTTTGGGACAACGAAATAGCACCCAGCTTGCCTGTGCTGTCAGGTCTGGATAAGAGTCCTGAGGCATCCTGGCTTTCCAGATCAGCAGATCTGCTTTTTCTGAGCCTGACACTTGATGTCTCCTAAAGCAGCTGGACCTTACAAGTGAGCCTCCTTCCTTGCTGGGAGGAAGCTCTGCTCTGTATGAACCTCTCCTGCACATAATTGCTTTGAGCAAGATCTTCCACATCATAGAGGGGCTACAGAGGCTGTTTCTCCCTGAGTTTCAACTACTTATCTACAGAAACTGAAGTGTAACAAAGCAAAAATCAGAGGTAGAGAATGAAATTAAAGCCCCCCTCTGAATTATGCAGACCTAAACCTAGAGCTAATGTTATCCACAGGACAAATGTTCCCTCTTTGATGGTGTTTTCCTCTGCCAGCCCAAGGAATGAGTTTCTGATATATAAACTTTTCTCCACTTCCTGATTGTTTTGTTTTGTTTTTGTTTTTTTTTCCAGAAAGAGCCATTTCTAAAATAAATTTTCATATTCAGTGTAATAGCCACTTTTGTGGAAAAAATTCATATAAATTAATGTATATTTAATGAACATTTGGAAGAGAAAATTCAACAAAACTGCCACATTTAAAAACCTACCATTCCTCTACAGTCATACAGAAAAATCAATTGAATAATTAATGAATAAAATCATTAACTACTTTTGTTTCTTAGTAAATAAGTTAAAGAATCATTTTCATGAGAAGGGTAGCAAGCAGGCACTTGGTAAACCAATAGACAAACATCTACAAGTAACACTGTCATTAAACTATTAGTTCACTAAATATAAACATCCTTAATAAACATTTCACATGTATAAAAACTTCAAATGTTGGGTAGTAGTTCATGATGATCTATTTTCCCATCCTACTTAGTGTTTTTTTTCACCCCCTACATTCTAAGACAGTCTGCTTCCCTTGATTTATTCAAGTTATTTTTCCTCTTTTTACAGTCTAATAGTAAATGACTCAAAAATATGATAATAGATATTGACTACCAATGGCATTGGTTATTTGTGGTCGCTCGGCTGTGTGAGAGGACTCTGTTCTGTGCAGTGAGGCAGGGAGTGAATCTTTACTCTCCCTACAAGCTCCTTCCCATGCATTATATAAACATTTGGCCTTAAAACTTGCTTTCCCATGCGATAACGCAAAGAAAAGCGTTAGCCCAAAGTGACTTCATGCACAACTGAAACAGATACCTATATATTTCTTATTTTGGAATATTCTCTTGTGTTTGGAAAGAACACTTCTATTGACTAGGTACACTGAAAAAGTAGAAGAGTACATTGCAAAAACCATAGGAGGTAGAAGCTTTCATCAAAAGAATATAAAATGGCAGGAGAGATACTCTTGCTGAGCTATTGGACTGTATAATTGTCCAGGGATTTCTGTACTGAAGCTTGCAGGAGTTTTTCCAGTGAAACAGTTTTTCCACCAGAAAATGATAATTTGATACATTTGAAACTATTCACAGCTGTACATCGATTTCTTGTAAATTCCAGATGGATCATGATTGAGACAACTTGCTGAGCTAGTATTTCCACTTGTTTTAATGTAACAAGGGTTGATAGCAAGTGTTTCAAATTTTTATTTCTTGAAGTTTTGTAAAGAACCTAAACATTAAAATTTCATCATTCCTTCTTTCTGAGGGTGAAAAAACCCTTTTTTTAGTATCAGCAGCTTCTGATGGAAGGGCCATTGCACCCTGCCTCGAGGTGTCCTGGTGCAATCTGCTGGAGGCCAGCAGACTTTCCTCAGCAGTTCTCACCCCTTTTTCTGTGTTTCCAACCATTCACTTTAATCCAAATCAGGGGGCACTCTGTCTGTGTGCGTGCACACTGTGAAACGCTCTGATGTTTGGATATTTTTTCATCCTGCCCAAGCTAGAAAAACACAGTTGAGCTATTCTATTGCTCCACATACCTCCAAGTTTGGGAAAAATTCAAGATGTTGAGACTTCAGAACATTGCAAATAGTTAGCTTCCTTTTAATTCCTTCTCATATAATTATCCACAAGCACTCATAGTGTCCAGCTCCCATAGCCTCTTAAAAGAAAAGCTATTATTGACCTTTCTGTAGGACAGATTCTCTAGATTCTTTGTTCCTCTCTTTTTTCTCACAGGTTTTCTGGCTTTCGGATTTGGCAAGTAGCTTACCAAAACAAACACTGCATGAATGCTGAGAGAGCTGCATCTGATTAAACGCTGGATGTTAATTGTAACCCTATTTCATTTCTATTTTTAAACAGAAGAACAGAAAAATCTCCATTAAAAGACTGACCTTTGAAAGCCACAATGCTTGACTTATCTTGAGATAAAACTTTCTCTGTAGCTAGGCCTCTTTGCTGGTATATGACGCTGCTGGCTCTGAGTGACAAAAGTGATTTAAGTTCAAGTAAGGTATGGTAAGAACCATGTGTTAAATTAACTCAGGATTTGTTAAACTTCACTGTTCTTTGGCTTCACAGTTTCTGCTTTTTTCCAAAACTGGAATACTGAGCAACTGGCTGCATGCAGTACACCCCCACAGCCTGCTCCAAAAACTTTCATAAACATTCTCTCATGAAATTTCAGGCTTTTAGTCTTGCTCCACATACTTCTGCAGGTTTTGATAGTGCCTATATTGCCTGTAACTAATTTCTACTTACTATACTACCACTGTCAGCTTACCTGAGCGGTGTTTAGGAAAATAACCTGCTGTATCATTGCACAGAGCTTGTCAAACAAATGCAGGGAGCACTCCAGGATCCGTATTCACAATATGGCTGAACTGAAAGTACACAGAAACTCTTAGGAATATGCCATTCTGCCTGTATGTGCCTTTACTCTGTGAAATACTTCAATATTGCAATAACATCTGCCAGCTGCAACTCACTGTGCTTCACATCCTTCACATCAAATCAAATGGCATAAATGTGTGGAGCCAGGACCAGTGTCAGCTATTATGTGTCAGTTTTTCCTAAGGGGACTTGCTGACAGACAATCAAAACTTTTCTTTAATATTTCTTATTGTGTTTCTGCTATTGAGACTACCTGTCATGTAGCAATCATTCTTTGTTTGTGATGAGAAATAAAAATAAAAAACAAAAGGACTTGGATGCCCATCTCAAATATTTGGACTGAATGAAGTTTGCTCATGTTTGGGTTAGGCTTTGAGCAGTGGGATGCTGTGGTGTGGTTGTGGACTTAGGTTCGTCATTTTGGGGAATGACAGACACGCTTAACTGAAAATATAAGATCCCCTTGTAAAAGCCTAACTCTTCATATAGACACTAACTTCTCCTAATGCACCACACTGACTGTGGTGGAAGGATGTCACAGATGGAAATTTTCAGCCTGGATGGGCTGAGCATGCGAAATCTGGATTTTATTTGAACTATCATTGCAGGGCAATGAAATGTGATAACAAATACTTGTCATACCACATTGGTCAAAGTTGCAGCTTCTCTGGTGTAACAGCAAAAGACAAGGCAAACAAGCAAGCAAAACTCCCAAACTCAATAAGCTCTTCCCAAAAAGTATGCATGTTGTAGCATGTTGTGGTACAGAGGACTTGATGCTTTTGTGTTGGCATTACAGACAGACTGCCTTTGTCCTGGGCACTGGTTAGGGTAAACTTTATACTTTAAACATCATTAAACTGATGAATTGCACTTTGTGTAGAGAATTGTGGTCACAGTGTAAATTAGAATTTTTGTAGTTTGAGAACCTCAGATCTATCCTCTCTACTCTGACAAAATGTAATTTTTCCTGCAGATTCTGCTATATAAGTTGCTTGTTTTTCACCAGAGTTGATAGCATTTATATTACTTTAAACTGAAGTATTTTCGTATCAAACTCACAGAGGTATTTTTTCAAAATGGCCTGCATGATACATAAGACAATTAATCACTTTCCAGTTCATGTAATAAAATTCCCTTTTCTTGGCTACAATTTCATTGTCTGTGCCTCAGATATTTTTCCTCTTTACCCCCCTACACACCCATTGCTTTCTGCCTCTGCTCTGAGTTCCACTTCAGTTTTCCAGCTTTTTCTACTCATCCAATGCTTTCCGCTCAAAAGAATGGGTTCTAGTGGTAGTCCCTTTCCATGCACCACACTCTTGCTCAATGGTAGCACTTTGCTCAGGAATTGCCGGAGAGACAGCTGGGAAGTCCAGACCAGACTGCTTGAAACCACCATACAACAGACCAAAAGAAAGAAAGAAAGCAGTACAGGTGGGAGCAGGAAATGGGGCTCACACCCTGATTTGAGAATGTAGGTGGGCATATAATGCTTTCTGTAAGAACCTGGAAACAATAAAACTGATGGATGGGAGGATTAGGCTGGATGAGTAGAAAGAAAGGCCAAAGCTTCAGCTTTGTGGAGGGCACCGCACAGAAAAGGAAAGAAGGAAAAATACATCAAAGGGTTCAAGTAAGCAGTAAGAAATTTCAGGATTAAGCTTTGCTGATCCAAACTTCTAAACTATTGGAGGTTCAACCATCACTAATCTTGACCCCCTTCATTTATGAGAAAACATGACCAAATAAAATCAGTTACAGGATTCTGGGATACGGTTATATCAAGTTATATCTCCTGTAACAAGATGCAGTGCAATGGCATGGCCTGCATTTCAGCTATAGTAGCAGTCAGACTTTTCCCCTGAATGTAACATCTTACTGTAATTTACTATCTAGAAGATTTGTAATTAAAACCATATGCTTCACTCTGCTTTTTTTTTTTTTTTCCCCTTTTGTGCACATAAGGGGTTCCACATTTCTATAAACTTTGCCAATTGTAAACTCATCTCTCTCTCCACTAACCTGTGGCCCAACTGCATGTAATAAGAGTAATTTGGAGAATTATATTTGGTTACATTCTATTGCTGTAATTTGCTGCTCTCCTCTAATAGTCTGAAGAGTACTGAGCTAAACCAGTTAATTTGAAAAAAGCTAAAACCAAAAGATACATTTTAGGAACAAGCAGTTATATTCTTTTAATTAATGCAACATCTCTTTGCAGTAACTTATTTGGTGTTTCTAACAGCAAGGTGCATTTTCGGACAGATACTGATCTCTTGGGTGATGCAAAGTACATGTAAACCTGTCACACCTGAGCAACTTTGATACAGAGAAATCCCTAATGGGATTAATGCTGACATACCTGGCTGCATGCCACCCTTCTGCCCGCAGGTACATCTTACGCAGAGTCACTCCTGGAGTAAAGATGTGTCTGAAACACTCCTGCATTTTGGCTGTTGTCAGCCACCCTCCCCAGCGCCCGGACCCATCCCAGCCCTGAGCAGCAGTGATGGGTACAGCCCTGCTCTCTCAGGCAGTGCCAACACAACCAGCTTTTCCCAGCGTGTGTGTTAAAAAGGCATGCAGCGCCCCAGAAGGAGTCATACTTATCTGTCATTCACTGGACCATACAAATAATTTGGGCATTTTTTCCACAGTGAATGACAGCTCCACTAGCTGAAGTTTTGGCTGGATTCTAGTCACTTGCAGAGCTTTCCTTTATTCTGGCACTTTGGCTTTACATCCTATCCCTGTAACAGGAGCAGAGAGCTGTCAGGTAGGGCAGTGCAGGACACAGATTTGAAGAAATGAGGGTTAGACACCATGATTCAACACATTTTGATTCATTGCTGCGGCTAATCCATCTCTCATCTCTGGACAGCTTTCTCCCAGATGTCTCAATAAAGACATGGCCACATAACACTGATTTTTACCGTGCTGTCTGTCTCAGTCTCTCTCATCAATAGATACATGAGATGAGAGTCCTGCAAAGATCTCAGCTAAACCTTCCAGGAAAGGCTGAGATAATTAGGATAGTTCATTCTTGAGAAGGCTCTGGGGAGACTTTATAGCAACCTTTCAGTACCTAAACTGGGCCTGTAAGAAAGCTGGAGAGGGACTTTTTACAAGGGCCTGTTGTAACAGGACAAGGGTGAATGGCTTTGAACCGAGAGTTGGTTTGGATTAGATCTTAGGAAGCAATTCTTCAATGTGAGGGTGGTGAGGCCCTGGAATGGGTTACCCAGGGATGTTCCATCCTTGGAGGTGTTCCAGGCCAGGTGGGATGGGGCTTGGAGGAAAGTGTCCCTGCCCATGGCAGGGGGTTGGAACTAGGTGGTCTTTAGGGTCCTTTTCAACCCATTTTATGATTCTATTACTTCAGTAGAAAGACACTCATATTTCAGAGCAGAATCTATTTGTTTCTGTTTTTTTCCCCTCCTTCCCATCCAGAAAAGCCCTAAATCCACACATTGGGCAATTTTTCAAGAGGACACAGTTTACAAGTATGTTTGCTGGAAGTATTCCTTTCAAAATGTTATTCTTATTGCTTAAAATAGTTTCTAAATTAAAACTTGAAGGGTAAAGACCCTGGAGCATGTAACAAAATGCTCAATAAATGAAAACATTTGGGGGGGGGGGGAAGATTTTTCTCTCCTGTTCTAAAACCTTTAAAAAAGGAAATCTAGTTTTGTTTTAGTTAAAACATTCTTTCCTCCTAAACATTCTCTGTTATGGCTGTACTTAACACTACTTTCCAAATCCCTCAGTCATGGTCAGTGCTGACATGAGGCATGCACTAACCTGTGATGGCATTTGTATGACTGTTGAATTTACATGAATTGCAAAATGGAAAAACACTACTGGAAAAATTAAAATTACCATTACAGAGAAAAATCATAATATAGCCATGGGAAACTGTAAAATAAAAAGTAGCTTTACACCCATTTTTTAAGTAAAAAAAAAAAAAAAGATTAAGCCAAGAGTATTACAGAACTTTGTCTTTCGGGTTGAGATGTGCTTAGTAGCAGTGTCCATAATTCAAAAAGAACCTGCTCCTGTCTGTCATTCCTCATCCCACTTTGTCTTCTGCCTGACTGGGAGGAGTTGACTGCCAAAGGGCAACAATCAGTCAGAAGGGTTCTTCTCTAGACAGCAGGAAACAGCATATATAAAACGTGTATATACACACAAACATGAGTGGTGCATTATCATAGGTAAGTGCATTTGACCCACATTTAGTCTGTTTCTGTCCAGACCCCACTAATAGTAATCCTCAGTTCATGATAAAAATTTAGGTACTGAAATTATAGCTCACTGCAGCAGCATGTTTTGTCTTGAACAGAGTATGAAATCAAACAAATTGTTAAATATGGTGCTATTTTGGGGAATATTCCCTAGGGAAAGCTTTCTGTTGTGTAGGGTGAATGTTTATGCACAGCACTAGTGCTGATGGACACTGACTCTCATCAGCCATGCCAGAACATGGAAATCTGTTATCCTTATTGCTTTACTGAAAAGTTCATATTCCTTGATGTGTTTTAGAGAGCTTTGCTGATGTGCTCTGTTTTACAATCTCACAAAAAATTCGCTGTGTACTAACCTGCCTTGCAGAACAGCAGATGACCTTTGCCATGAGAATGGCACCTCTGAAATTGTTTCTAAGTGTGATGACATCAGTTTGCCGTTTTTAAGGGCAGAGCATCTTGTGCTCATGATGGTAAAAGCTGGCTAGGAGGTTAGAAAATCTTCCTGGATTATTTTTTTTTAAACTTATTTTTAAGTGAATGTGTAAAGCGCCCCAAAATGAAGAAATCATCCCAAAAAGGGAAGGCTGAGAACCAGATCAAGAAATAGGCTTCTATAAATCTTCAGAGAAAAAGCTTTTTCCTTCTTCTTTACCTTTTTTAAATATCTCTTGTTCAGTAAAGGTCATACCATACATTTGGCTGCATTTTAAAATTATAGCAAGAAAAGTCCAGGTTACAATTTCAGTGAATTAATCTGATGAAAATTAGGCCTCTCTTTACCCCTTTTTTGTCCTTGATATTCATCTCGCATTGGATCACAGTTTCAAATCTGTGTTCAGATGGGAACAGCAATATTATTTTAAAGTTATTGATTCAGAAGATGGCAAGGAAGAAATTCTGGGTTGTTATGCTGAAAGCAACCAAAATGAGAAACCTGTCACAAGCAAAAGGATTATCTTGTGCTTGAGAGGGATTGGAGCCTGAGAGGGTCAGGCACCAAATGCACAAACTCTGTAGTCAGAGACATCGCCTGTAACTATGCCATTAAAGGTGTCATTGCAGAATGAGGATCTGTCTTAATCCTGAAAGTTTTGGAGAAGTGGAAACACACAGACCCAGGTGTACAATCAAGACTGCTTAGAGCAGCTACTGGCTAATTTGTGCAATTTAAGTAGTCTTACATGCCACAATTTGTACCCAGCCTCGCACTTCTCCGACGGTGGCACTCTGTGAACGTACCAGGTGCCTGATGCTGCATGCTGGGCCTTAGATTCACATGGATAATACAGAGTCAGAACAGACAAATTGGTTAAGTAGCCTCGAGAAAGTTTCCCTCAGAGGCACTGGGAATTAATTACTTTCTCTTATAATGTATCAGAGATATAATGTAATCCTTCAGGGGAGAGGAGATGGTGGGTTCCCTTTTTTTTTTTTTTTTTTGGAGTGGACACCTGGGAACACCTCAACATGTGTGGCTGCCACCCACACCTTCCTCCAGGCAATCTTACATCTGCTCTCTGCTTCTATATTGCATTTTACATTCCCCTGGGGCCTGTGTTAATACTTTTCTTGTATTAGGTGCTGTTCATATATGCAGAGAGAGGACAAGGACAACACAAACCCTAAGCCCCTATGAAGGAATATGGCCACTACACTGCACTGCCATGTTCAGTGCACTCGGCTCTTAAAAATGATGGCAAAGGGCTCATCAGAGACCAGGATCCAGAGCAGTAAAATACATCAAAAAATTATGTCTATAGTTTGGAATAAAAGTTGCTTTGAAATAGACCAACTATCAGTGTCAGAAGATTGTGTGTTCTATTTGAGCAGTGAATATTTCAGAAAAAATAAACCTTGTTAAAAATATTAATTGGTGGCTATGTGACAAGACTTGTCATTTTGCATCAAATGCTACAAATTTTCACTTTCTATCAATAAACTTAATCTGTTATGAAACTACATTATCTTACTGTGCTTAAATTAATTATATTAAAAATATTTAGAGCGCGTATTTGTCATATTTGTCACTTTATGACAAACTGACAGACTAGAAGTCGTATTACATAAAGACAATGGTTGTGATGGCGTTGAACAAGATATTTTCAGACTTCTTAAAAACCCAAAGCATCAAGAGGGTCAGCAAAAGTGAAACCAAATCCACTCCCACAACTGTCCCTAGATAATTTTACAAATAGTGGGGGTGAGATGAGTTTAAAGGGGCTTAAAGTGCCTGGAAATACAAATTATAAGGAAAAAAAGAGATAGGTTTGTAGCTATTTAGGTAACTGGTAAGTAGCTGCCCAAATGCCAGCCTGGCATGAGCTCAGTGCACAGGGACTGTTCAACATGATTCAACAGGACTGTTCTGCAGCCTGAGAGTCATTCACACCCCTAACTTTGGGTAGGATCATCACCGTCACTTTTCCATGACGGAGAAATACTAACTGCCCCTTTTGGCACAGCAACAGGTCTGGTTCAGAAGAGACCAGGGTATATTGAAATCATGTGCGGGGTGCAGTCTCTAAAGAAAAATGCCTCCACTTGTTCACACTAACACCATCTTATATCCTGTGTTAAGAATTCCTGCACTCCTGAACAGCAACTTTTATTCACACGCTTCAGAACAAATCAGTGGCAAGTACAAGAGATGGCACAAACATGTCCTTTGGCGTAGTTATGCAAGAGAGACATTTCACAATTAATTATTCTAAAGAGATAAACTTCCAAAAACTGCCTAGAGAAATCCAGCATACAAACCAACATCTAGGTACTGAATATGAGAAAACACCCAGAAAGCTGAGAGTAGATATACATTAGTTATTTTTGTTGTTGTTTTAGTGCTTATGCTTCAGTATTTGAAGCAGAAGTTCACTAGATGAAGCAGAAAAACATATTGATACAAGCCGAATGAAGCGGAGTCTTTGCAAACCATTTTCCTTACATTACAATGGAAAACTAGATGTATCCATGCTATTCAGATGTGTTCTTCAGGTACTTGCCAGGAAGGAAAATTGGTTACAAATTTCACTACTGGCACAGCAGAAGAAACGCTCACACAACTTAAGTTTATGCAACATTCACTAAACTTAGAGCTGCTTAAGCTTCTAAAAGAAGATAAATTTGAAGGGACTATGTTGGTATCTAAGATAAAACATTTACAGAGGATGTAGGTTTCTGGATATGGATGTTCTGTATTTTCCATCAATCAGCTCCATTTAATAAGTCTTAAGTAAACATTGATAAACCAAGACACTTTTTAACATATTGGTATTGTAAATGGAAGAGGTTATACCAAGCACATGTGTCCAAGAACATATTTACTGTAAATTTATCCATCTTAATAGATATACAAGGTTTCAGGCCACCGTAAGAGAAAGAACAACACTGATTTTCTCAGGTGTCTTATCAGGGATAAGATCCCTTTCCATCAGTCATAATTGCATGTTAGTAGATACACTAAATATATGCTCCCAGGAAGGATTACCAAGTAAGCATTTACTATTAATGTTGCTGATAAAACATGGCTAAATTATTTTATAGCAGAAGAAACACCTGGGGGCAAGGGGAGAAAACTGCTTTTTAAGTCTCCCATGGCACATTAATATGGCTTATTTAAGTGAAGTGCTGAGTGGTGATAGAAAGGGAATTTTGATGAAGTGCTCAAGATCTATTTACTGTCCTCTCTTGCGCTGGGGACAACAGAATTACTTAGAGAAAAGGAACTGTTAAACATATGAGTAGCGGCAGCATAAAACCTGGAATATTTTGTAAATACATAAAATAAATGCATCATCCAGCTTGCCAAGAATTAACATCTTTCTACACTTCCCATCTGTATTATCTCTTTCTAAACAGAGATGATCATTGTCCTTTGGTGTCCAGACATTGCAACCTTTGGTGGATGCAAATATCTTAATTCTTAATTGGTGCTGCAAGATTTGGTTCACATTTAAGCTGTTAATGTTCTTTTTTTACATCCCTTTGGGAAGCTCAGCATGGATATCAATTTCCTTGATGATAATCTGCTCTGCACACCTTGTGTATGTATATCACACATACATATAGAGCATCCTATCAGCAGTTCTGGACAAATTATTTCAACCTGAATATATGCAATTTTCATTACTACTCTCCACCAAGTAAACCTGCATGAATAGCATGTGCCACCTTTGTGTAGGTTGCTGCCAACAATGAAGGGATCTGATAGTCAGTGACAAGCATTCAAAACTTCCTCAGGAAGATGGTCTTAATATTAACAAGATATTCAAAACCAGCAAAAACCCCAATGCACCCTATCTACCTTTTGCATATTTTTGGATCCCTTAAATACCACTTTTCTGTAAGAGTCACTTCAAGAAACAAGCACACAGACACTTGGGAGATATTTAGAAAATATATGAGCTGATCTAATAGCATTCCAGGAAAAGAGCAGTAGTTAACATCAGCCCAAAGCTTTTCTTACTGAAACCTTAAGACCTGTATGATTTCAACTTTAGCCAATAAAATCTGAAAAAGTTTCAGTATCGATTGTCCAAAACTGAAAGTTGTAATTCTTTAGTATACAGAGACGGACAATTCAGAAATTTTACAGAGAGTTTCATATAAGTGTATTCAATTATAGAAAGATTTTTTTTCAAAGAGAAAAAACTCTGCAGCATGGACTGTTATCTACTGTACTTATCATTTTGAGACTGTAGTTTATCTTTTTGCTATATACCTTATAGATACAGAGAGATAGCAAGACCTTCATGGCCAAAAAAATCAAATTCTCATCTATTTGAGAACCTAATTCCTGCAGTTTATAGCCTGAAAAATGCAGTAAGCATACACTGAAATTTAGTGTTTTCTGTGTGAGAGAGCTGTTACAGAGCTGTGAGATTAGGGCCTGATGTAATATATCATTCCATTACAAAATCTGTGTTCTGTATTCAGTCCTACAGGAACTTGATTAGCTACGAGTTATTACACAATGACAATGCCCTTAGGAAGAGACGAGGAAGCAACACCTGTGTGACTCAGGTCCCTTCTCTTTGCTCTTAAAGCCTCAAAGAACTCAAGCTGGACCGCCATGCCGTTATTGCTTCATAAAAAAGACAGACTTTGTGGAAATTCCTTCCAGCTACAGACAAGGCTGCACTTGTGCATGTAACTGAGACCTTCTTGGTCTCCTTCCTGAAGCAGGCAAACCTACAACGTTACAAACAGTGACTAATTGGTTGGGCCAAAGGGACAAGGATATAAATGAGCTATTTCTCATTATAGTGCTAGAAAATATTGATTACACATACACAGATGCAAATACTAGTCACGCTGGTATTCTCAAGTCTCCACACTGAGCTTGTCTGGTATACATTCATTATTTTTACAAGTTCAAACTATGATTATTTTCCCTATTGACAAATATGGGTTAAAAACATAATAAACAGAGTGGATTTGTGTTGGTATTATTAATGAATTGGCAACAACTGCCTCTGTGCCATTCATCTCTCAACAGCTGTTTATATTTTATTTTAAATCTGTAAAAACTTTGCCTTGTAATCCCTTGATCTGTACAGTAATTTCCTTTGTTCCAAGCTGTTAGAGGTATCTTTGAACTACTCAGGGGAAAGACAGACAAAAAACCAAGTAAAAAACAAAGACTACTCATCTATTCCTTCAAGACAAGACCACTTTCATCATAAAAAAATGAACATCATAAAAAATGAACACCAAAATCAAAGCAAAAAAACAAAGGTGGATGAACTCTGTACTGCAATAGGATAAAAGTCAGGATGTTTGTGGAAAAGTATCAGTCATTATTGTTTTAAATTGCTCTTGATTTGTGCAAAGGAACAGACCAAGTCAGCTGCGCCTAATCTTTCCTCGGAGTTGTCTCATGCATTTATTCGCTGCTCTCTGGCTCACTAGGAATTCTGCTCACTGTTTGTCACAGCCAGGAACAAGTCTGTTAAGCTCACCCCTTGTTGATAAGTAGGCGTTGTTACTTATGGATATCCTGTTGCGTTGGCCTCCTGGAGCCCTGGATTTTCTCATTGTTCAAGCCACAGTGATTCCAGGGCAGCGCTCTTTATGAAATACAATGCTATTTGAAAATTTGTCAATATGGGTTCTAAAAATAACTGAGGTATGAGCAAATACAAATAACCTTCTCTCAATTTAGTTCTCTATAACAACTGTGTAACCAGAAAAAAAGAAAGAAAAAAAAAAATCTTTAAAAACTGGAGTGAGAAGGCAGTGCCTCAGCTTGTGATTTATTGTATTGCTGAAGGGACAATACCCACTTTTGCAACAATGCACATAGGCAAATGATGTATTCATTACACCCCTGGAAGAGCCAAACAAACTGTGCCCAGCGAGGAAAGTATTGTCAGCAAAGAGAATAACATCAAAAGATCTCCAGGTCAGCAAGTCCAAATCAGAACAGTTCAAATAATACAAAAGAAACAAACAAGAATTATAGTTTTCTAAAGTTACAAAATGTCAGAAACTTGTGTTCTGACAAGAGCATGTGGCTTTAGAGGAGTTGCATAAAGATGGTTATTAAAACACTTACTTAAATTATAGTGTATTAATGCATATATTTTATTTGAACATACTTTTTGGGATTTAATGGACACTTCTGGATATTTGTCCAAATGAGTGAGTAATATTGTGTAAGCCTCACACTGCAAAGCACTCAGAGAATTCCACCAATATGATATATAACAAATTATGCTTTTAAAAATAAGAATAATTTAAAAAACCCCAACCAACCAGCCCACTTTTACAGCTTGATATCCTCTTTATTTCCCTGTTCCATGAAGCATATGACATTCAAGAGAAGGCTGGAGAGAGAGACAGATAGAGTAATCGAAAAGGGACAAAAGAAAAACAAGAAGCATTGTTGAGGGAAAAAAGGAAAGAAATGAGAGGCTTCGATCTAAACAAAAACAGAGAAAAAGACTTGGAAAGAATTTCAGCAAAGAGGTATGTTTAATTGCCTACAGCCTCAGGAGAGGTAATTTATGTGCCAACAAGTTATGGAGGTTTTATGTGCCTATTAGTCTGCTATTCAATTAAAAAATGTGTACTTACCATGGCAACCTCTATGTCTCACAATACACATGCTAATTCTGCGATAGCTCTATAGAGCACCTTCTTAAAGAAACATGTACCACAGACCCAGCCACAGTCTAGATTTCCACACTCACTAAGAGGCAGTAAAAGGAACAGCCCATACAAAATTTTGGAATTATAGACTTGAGAGAAGGATAGGTAATCTCACTGTACTGTTACCAACTCCATATGGGAAGCCAGCAGTGTAATGCATGCGTGCAGGGCAGTGCTGCACCTTAGGGCAGCTCACCACACAATCTTGCCAGCGTTTTCCTTCTTGCCCGCTGAGATAATGCTCTTACGCTTTGAAACTGTTGCTTTTCCTCTGGGATCTGCTTTGGGCTGCCTCGCTAATACCTTAGGCCCCACTTCCACTGAAGCTGTGTAAGCTTTCAGTTGTACTCTCCTGTATGTAAAGCCTGTCAGGACATGCACCTTCCCTTTGTTCCAGCCTTTGCTGCCTGGGAATTCCCTTTCTCACCAGCCCACATCAGATCTCACTGTTCTCAACAGGCGTTGTCCTTCTCCCTCTTCCTTATTTGAGCTTCCCATGACAACAACTATTGGCAAGGCTGATTTTCCACCCAAGGGCTGACTCCTTTTCAGAGAAGCAGTATCTGTTGCCAAAATTCCTGGTCAGACACGTGTAATTAATGGATCAAAGCATTTGTCACATACATGACCTGAGGAATGAACCACCTTAAAAAAAAATAAATGCACTCCATCTATAAATTTCAAGTATTAAGGAGAATTTCAGCACAATCCTTCTGAAAGTGAAAAGAAGGCATTGAGGTGATAATCTACACTTCCAATAGCTTTTATGTAATTAGTTGCTTCTCATAATTATCTTCCTCCGTTTCACTGACTAGTGAATGCATATCAGATCACTCTTCTCACGGCCATGGGACACGGTAGTCGTCTTTGCTTGTCTGCAGCTCATTTATGGCTAGTGCTAAAGCACATAGAATACAAAAAAAAGGAACGTATCACCTTGTGTAAAGTTCAAGATTTGTTGAGGATTAAGCCTCAATCACATTTCAAAGAGTTTTGCTTCTTTCCTTGTGTCATGGTTTAACCTCAGCTGGTGACTAAGCACCACAGAGCACCTTACTCACCACCCCCTGCCCCTCCGTGAGGTGAAGAGTCGGAGGGGTAAAAGAGAAAATTTGTGGGATGATATGAAGACGGTTTAATAGCGAAAGCAAAAGCCACTCACACAAGCAAAACCAAAAGACGGCATTCATTCAACGAAGGCCTTGACACCGTGTAAGCCCTGCTCAGCAATTACTGAAACATCCCTGTGGTATCAACACTGTTCCCAACACAAATCCCAACACAGCCCCATACTGGCTACTACGGAGAAAGTTACCTCTGTCCCATCCCAAACCAGCACACTTGGCTTTCCCCAGTAACAAGGAAACAAGTAATTTATTAGTCACTGTCTTTAAACACACAATATTTACCCTGAGGTTTCAGAGGTCCCAGACTGTTTCCTGCTTGTAAGCACTTCAGAGGCATATGAGAAAATGCATATGAAGTCACCAGCTGAAATAATTTATAGTTATAAACAACGTCCCAGAAGTCTTTTTCTTTCGCAACACTTAACAACATGCCCTGTCCCATTCTTGATAGTAGGAAAATACCTGTTATGTTTACAAAAGCACAAACCAGCAGTGCCCTGGGAGGAGCAGCTACTTTAAACATTACAACTGATGTATGTATGGCTGCATTTGATACTTCAGCTGACACCAACTGAGCACAATGAAATGGCAACAAACTAAAATTTCAAATCTATGCAGACTTTGGTTTTTTCATCTGTGAGGAAGTGTAAAATTCTACTCCCATTTCTGAGGTAGAGGAGTGTCAGGCTTTTGTTCCACACAACAGTAACAGCAAAAGCACACCCAATTCCCATTGCTCATCCAAAGCTCACGAGAGGGGCAACAATCCCACTTAAACCTTGTCTTGTCCTGAAAGTTTCCCAGAATTTGAACAAACAGCAAGTTGTCTGGCTTCTCTGGTAGGTAATGAGCCTTGCTGGCCACCTGACAGCTTATCACCAGCTAACTGATGTCAGCTGTGGGGGACCAGCACTCACATTTGGGGTGAAGATTGGCTCACCTGGTAATAAAAAGTTTCTTTTCTTTTCTCTCCCTCACCCACTTCCCCCACTGTTTTTCCCCATGAAAGATTAGACTGTCTAAAATACAGAGTAAAGTTATGAAGGGTGGGTTGAATTCAGGATAAATGCTGTTGATAGCTTCCTACAAGATTTACCTCCCATCAGTTTTAGTCCTGATGCTGTAAGGGCATCTTCAGAGGAAAAGAAAACATTTTCCTGAGAGATGAGAAATACACAATTCACTACATAATGCAAACTGTAAATTTGGAACTCTATTCTGTGTCAAACTAAGGAAAGTTTTGAAGATGTTTGGTATGAGCTTGCTGTACTAAAGTGTAGTGGAACTCTTTCCGCTCAAGGGAGGAACAGATCTGAGTTGCCTTTTCACATGATGGATGTGAGTGATTTTCATGAGCAAGCTACATTGTCCTTTTTGTATTACAACTCGGAGATCCTGAGAGGGGAATGTAGCTAAAAGCATCAATTTTGATACAAATCCTTTATGGTCTTTAAATTGGGCACTGCCACTTTAATAAGCCACACCTGGTTAAGATTCGTGTTCTGCTGAATTCCTCCTGCTGTAATGAGCCCTGAACATCAGGCTGAGGCTGTGATCAAGACAATACAATTAATCACCAGACCGTGCACAATTTCAGTAACATGAAAATTGCACGCAGTTAGATTTTCTAAGTAAAACTAATATTTCATGCAGGGGAAAGGGTGAAGTTTCAGCGCATAACAAAAAAGAATTTTGGGGGTTTAAAAAAACCTGGCAGTCAGCAGGGCCACATGAAGGTGAATGCATAAATCAAATAACTATACCATCTGTTACAGAAAACTTAACGGGAATTAAGTGGCCCATATTTTCTAAAAATATCTTTCTTCACAGTGTGCAGAAGAACTGAATATCTAAGGAGGAATACTGGAATTGGACTTTAATTAGGAAACTTTGAGTTTTGAATGCAACGTGAGCTTAGTCAAACTATCAGGCAGATAAGCTTATTAGGAGAGAAATAGGAATGAATATTTGCATGGCAAAAAAATAGATCTTTCCGGTGGGAGGAAAGGGGGCGATTAAAAAGATGTAGTGGCCCCATTTTCAGTATTTTTTCAGCTGCAGCTTGAGATGTCACAGAGAGACACAAAGAGTGACAGTCAGGCCAAGGCCAGCCTCTGGGAGACTTTCTATTCTGATGTTATCTAAAATACACTGGTCATTTCAGCATCTTGAAATTCACAACCAAAAAGCTTCCTGTGTATTTGAAAGTATATTTGCATGGAGCAGTTGTTTCTATATAAATGCAGTATTCACTGGAAATCCATTCAAAGTGCAGAGACAAAATGCAATTGCCATCTCTTTTCAAGCTCACCTCCAATGCCAGCTAGTGGGAAGGCACAACTTCTGGAGAGCACTGGTAGCTCCTTTCTATCATTTTCCCCATTCAAGGAGAAGCATGGTAAGTTATTTTCTCTACCGTTGGGTTGTAAAATCTTCAGGGACATTTTTTTTTCTTTTTTTCCCAAGAGTTTACACATCTCTAATCAAGGAATCTTAAAGTCCTGCCTGCACAAAAACAATAAAGATAAAAACAGCAGGCAAAACTAAACACTTTACATAGGAGTGGAAAAGCAAACTTCGCTAGAGAGGAGGTGTATATATACTAGTCCAAGAGTTGATATAAAAACCTAAAGAGAATAGATTAAATGTGATAATACCACAGAATTTTAGGAAAATGATTTTAAGATTATGTAATTGATAAGGGAGGGAGACACTACAAGAAAAAAAGGACTGATGCAGAAAAATGTAGTGACACAGACAATAAAAAAAATACATTTTTTGAAGTAGCAAAAAAGACTGATTTTGAGGGAATAACCGATCGAGGTTTTAAAATAAAGTAAAATAAAAGTTTCCATTTCTTGTACTGCCACTTGTCAGCTCCACCTTTCAATTTCTTTTGCTCCTCCTCCTCCTCAATCTTACCTTCTCTACAGATACTGTAAACTCTCTTGGGAAAGATCTCCTATTACGTATTTTTACAGTGTCTAACAAAATAGAGCCTTTCTCTCAGCTTGTGCCTCTTTATATTACTGTGGCACAAACACTGAAGAGCAGTAATGGCAATAGTTGGGAAAGCTGCTCAATAATTTTTCACCTTAACATTTTTAACAGCAAATGGCAGTTCTGTGACGCTGGCACAGTTCAACTAGGCTAATGATATTCAATTTTGCTGCCAGGAAAACTGGAAGAAAATACCATGGTAAATCCCAATTCATCCAAAATAAGAATGCTTTCTACCTGAACTGATCCAAAACACTTCAGAAACTGCATTTTATAACCTGCACATGGATTCACGGGAATTCATCTTTAAAACAGCACAATCCATTTGCCACTCAGCAGCTTCGGCTTATTTCAAATTGAAGTCCAGCTCGACTGTCTGTTAGGCACTAAAACGACAACTACAATAGGGCCACACAGTTTAAGATTGAGCTGATGGGAAAATCCTGAAACACCATCTTTTCCAATGAAGGAAAATTCCCTACTTTAAAAAATCTATGAAAAAAAAAATTGGACATTTTATTTTGCTTCTAGATAAAAACCCAAAATGTAAGTATGAGGGATTTTTCACAGAGTAATGAATTGTTGCTAATTGCTATTACTGAGGAATCATTATTACACGGCAGCAATAACCTCATTTTATGGTTCCCACACTGAAAGTGACAGGGAGTGACCACCTACCATGGTAGTGAAGAAAGGAAAGAAATATTTCTTCAGGAATTTAAAAACAGTGTTGGAAAGTACTAAAAACCAGGTTGCTATGGAAAGTAATAGGTGAAGGAGATTTTGGTGCAGTTCAATGATGTAAAGAGTAAGCAAAGGATATTTTGAATATGCATACTTCTAGAAATGTCTAAAAAATGTTTATTTGTGTGTGTTTCTGGAAATGGGAAATAACAGCAATAGAACTGTGCCCTAATTAAAATGGCTCGATAAATGGCTCCATAAAGCATATATGGGCAGAGAAAAAAGGGATTTCATTTTTCTTTAGTGTGCCTGGAGAAAGGCTGCATTCTCTTTTAAAATCTAATACAATTCATAGAAATATATATTTAAAATATAATAAAAGAAAATTAACATATATATGAGAGAAACCACAAGAATAAACATTTTATTTTTGGGGTTTTTTGGAAGTCCTTGTAGCAACTCTTTGTGGTGCAATGCCTTACGTGCTTGATAATGCATGTTAAATACTCTAAAAATCTTGATTACTAAAAAGAAGTTAACTGCTTTTGATTGCTCTGGTTTATTTGATGCATTTCCCATGCAGTCCATGGCTGGAAGTTCAAGAGAGGCAGTTCAGGCAATTTAGAGCTAGCAGTAAGGTACATCCATGCTGGAGTGTGCCCTGGTGTCCAGGTCAATGCGTGCTAGTCCTGAAGACGTCAGCTCATGTTCGGGATCTGGCTGGCTGAGGAATGCAGCTGTACTGCTCAGCACCTTGGTGAGCCACGAGGACAAAGCCAGGAGCTGCTCGCCTCACCCAAAATGCCTGCAGCTGTCAGGGCAGGGTCAAACTGATCCTCCCTAGACCCCGGACCAGAAGCACTTTAACTTTCCCTCACTCTGAACGATTTGCTAAGAGGTGTTAGAACCCTGATGGGTTGGTGTCCTGGGCTGAAGGGGAGGCACGGTGGCGGTGGGGCCGCTCCTCAGTGCCTGCACAGTCTGGACTCGAGTGCTCCTGGCCTGTCCTGGCTGGGTCCTTCCTCCATCCTCAGCACAGACACCACAGCTGGCTCCTTGGAAGGGGAGGTTGCCAAGAGCTACACTCAGGGAGTAAACCTAAACACACTTTCAAGACTAAATCAGGAGTGGGTTATAGCAATACCCCTGGCTCTGCACTCACACACACACGGATGTACGTGCACGCAGAGTTTATTTAAGAGTTTTATTGTTAGCAGTGTAATTAGGCCCCCAAATATATCATGTGTGTGTATTAAATTAAACTCCGGTAACCAGGGATTTTCTAGCAATGTATACTATGGTTGAATTCCTGTAATTCTCATATTAAAATCTTTTACCATAACAATCTGTATTTAAATAAATAGTCTGTTACATTGCTTATGCTCACTGAGTGTTATTGCTACCTCTTTCCAAGAGAGAGCAGTAGTGAATTGTACTATCATTACACTCGATAGTTTTACTCAAACACACTCAATTTACATTTTCGACTCTATAACCTTTCAACCTATTGACCATGAAAAATGCTCCAACATAACGTGACACATATAAATGTTTAAAGTCCAAAGGGTAATTATCTATATTCATAGTTAAAACTGTGCCTTGATTTCACAATAGAAACCATATGTTCACTCAAAACACTTTCAATAGGCTAAATAGCACCCAGATTAACCCTGAGTTAGTTTACTGGTTAAAATAATAGCAGCATCTTCTTCTAATTCAGTAGTTCATTTATCATTTTTGATCAAGGCACTGAATGTGAACTTTCAATATTTGAAAGCTTAACTTGAAAAATAAACTGCATGCAAAAATGGTAGAAACTCACTGATTCTTAAATTTTATCTTTAATGCCATATCATGTGCCTGATAACAACTCAAAATATGTTATTTAGCTTCAAGTAGAATTCTGTGTTGTCTCACATTTAATAAACTAATTTTCTCTCTCAGAAGAAAAGGGCAATGACTTTCTGACTTTTTTTTTGTCCACAGAACAGTGGCTAAACAGAATGCCATTTAGAACAAATCTTGACCATTTTCTTTTATGAAAAATGCCTTTTGCCCAAATCACTTCCAGGAAGTATGAAAAGTATAGAGCACAAGCACTGTAATACTCTTGCAAGGCCTCTGCAGCAGCAGTAAGAAAAGTCTAGCAATGAAAGGTACGCTAAATGGACCTCATCTAGGTTTTGAAATAAGCAAACTATTAAGATACATATTTCCTTATCTTTTTTCTAGTAAGATAGAAAGAGATTATTTTGAGCCTTTGAAATCACTGCAGCAGAAAATTACAAACCGAAAACAAAATTGTATATTACAGGAGTAATGACAAGTCAAAGGAAAGAGACATACTTAAAAAAAATAGCAAACAGGCAAATGACTTTTCAGTGAGTGCCAACTCTCTGCACATTAAACTGGTTAAAAGCTCCTTCTCTCCCTGCTTGTCATGTCATTGTTCCCTGTCAGGCAGCAGAGACCACCTCCAGCTAGTACATGATATACAGGATGCTTCATCAAAAAAGGTATTCTCTGTCTTTGAATTTGAATTGACACTTTCCTTATGTATATTATAAAAGCCCCGTGGAAATGGCAATGGACTTTGGTACAAAAAAGCCTGTGAATTTTGAGATAGTTTACTGGAAAGCTGGTCACATTTCAAATGGACGTTATTACACGTGGACATGATTGCCTTAAAAATGCACAAGTATAGCTATGAAAAAACCCCAGAATATAAATCTTTGTCTGGTCTTCAGCTGAGTTGCAGCTTTATGCAGTAAAATCGAGTTCTTGTGCATACAAGGTGCTTTGCTCCACCTCTCCTGCCTTGGAACAGAAAATTATTCTCCTTCAGGGAGAGGCTGAGGCCACATGTTTGGTTTATTAGAACAAGAGTGCTGTCCCTCATAAATTTGGAATCTTCCCTTGAACTGTTGCCATTCTAAAATGTTGTAATTTTACATCCATCATTGCATGATATGCCCTAAACAAGTCAGTGGAACCATTCACCCTTAGAAAAGCTGGCACTCAACCAATTTACTCACTCCACAAGGGTCTTTATACAGTCCTCTTGTACACCTTTGCCATCATTTATGCATCATTTGCCATAAAGTTAGGAACTGCTAATAAATCCCTTATACTCGATGCTATAAGTAAATCGGAAAGGTCTTTCATATTTAATATCACAACAACTCCGTAGCCTTCATTTTGTCATATTGTAGATTATTTCTGGAGAAGTTCTACTTGCGTCCCAGCGTTATTTATCAGAATTCTTTCTACACATCATCATATCAACAAGCACTCTGAGCATTTCTGTTTCTATGAGAACTATTTCACAAGATCAGTCCAAGTTAATATAGGTACAGGCTACATGTAATTACAATTTGGACTGCATGCACTTACCTTGAAGAGGACTGCGAATTTGTCAGAATTGCTTACGTGTTTGCAGACCTCAATATTTCAAAAATTCGAGTTGAGAGTGTTTCTTTTTGCTCAGTCTTCAGTGAAATTAGAGGAGGTGGTCCCAAATGGAAGATTAGTGGTGCTACTGACAGAGGCTGGGCTGCAGGAATGCAAGAGTAAGAGAGTAGGTGGCTCCATAATGTATATTAATACCTGTCTCTTCCCATGTCCCACATTTATATTCCTGTTATGGCCTTGGGGAGCAGGTTGAGCAGGGTATAGACAGCATGGATTTTCCCTTTGGAGCCTGTGGTGGTTTTCCTGAAGGCTGGGAGCTGCTGCCATTCCAGTTCACCGTCACTCCTGCGACAGGGGCATCTGATCATGCTGAGCTGAGGAATCTCCTCATTTGTAAAAGTGAAAGAACATTTTGTGCTCTTTTCATTACAATTTAAACCAAGACAAAAGGTGTATTACAAAGCCAGGTGAGGAGTCATCACATTTCCCTTGTCATAAAGTCAACCTGTAAAGAAGTGGTGATAACGTTGTTAATGTTGATCAAGCGAAATCGTGCTCTGCAGATGAACGGGTTCCTGACTGTTAATGCCTAAAGGGATAAGGAAAGAGAGGCTGTTAGAAAACAAGGAGAGTAGTAGCTCCTGTTGTAAAAAGCTGGGACCAAATTTTTCCACAGGCATAAAGGCAGCAGAGAGATTTCAGCATCATCATTGTGTAAGTGGTGGAATTACACATTTTTTATTGAACTCTCTTTTACAGGCTACCTTCCTTCCTTCCTTTGCCCTTTTTTGTAAATGAATCCCTCTGATTTTCTATTTGAGCATAAATTTAACACACTGAGCTACCTAGCAATTCTAACGTACATCAAATACTCGGGCAAGATGGATTATTTACAGTCATCTTCTTAACGGTTTGTGCCTGGATAAGAGGTTTGTTTATTTATTTATTTATTTATTCTTTTTTTACTGTTTAATTTTGGTTTTGTTGTTGTTGTTGTTTTGGTTTGGTTTTTTTTGGTAGTCTTGACTCTCAGAAAGACATATATATGCCTCTGAATACCTAAACTGAACCATGACTTCCAGGACAAAAACTTCAGTGATTAATCTAAGTAGAAGGTAATTGCTAGGCTTCCTGCAATTTTCTTGTAGACAAACTTCCTCCTTTCTTCCAGTAGCTTTTCAGCAAATATTTGTCAATGATACAAAACATGTTTGTAGAATCGCTTAATATCAGAGGACAATAAGATTAAGGAGGGCTGACTCAGCTGTGTTCAAAGCTGTGAAACATGCTCTTATCTGCTCTTTTGTAAAAGTCAATTAATACAAAGCCCTTTTTGTTAATTGTTCACATTTATCTTTACTGTCTTCCATTCTTTTTCATTTTTATTATTGTTAAGGGCGTATTTTTAAATAATAGTTCATCATTGTCATAATTCTGAATCGTTATTAAAGTAATCTTCCTTTTCTATTGAAAGGACTTTCTTTCTCATTAGAAATTTTTGGAACACTTTAAATCTTTTTTGTTCTCACAGCCCCTAAACATTTCTTTTTTATTGCTTTCTTTTCCAACTTTTATCCTACACTGATAGAGGGTGCTCTATTGGTTACAGAGTAATCTAATCTAGTCACGTTCTAATCTCAGTAGAATTTTTATGTTGTACCAAACATTTTTTCTTGTGAAGACACAATGGTTGATTCTTTGATTAAGAGCTGTAGAAGAGAGGGAGATTTTATTATCCCTTATCTGCATCTTCAATGCATTTTCTTAATCAGAAATCAAATTCTGGATATCCTGAAGTCAATGACAACACTGATATGCACTTTGAAATGACCAAGAACTCAGGTTAGATGTCTGAATATAAATTTTCTCACTTGTCTTTGTATTCTACAATGGATCCATCATTTGCCATACTTAATTTAAAAAGCTTATGGAATTTGGCTCAAGCATATTCCTTTATTTTCATATCCTCAGGCAAATCCATCCTCACAGTACGAATTAGATCTAGGGCAGTTTTGCCTTTTTCTGCAAATTATGAAATTCTCTCTTTGACATAGCAAGCTTGTATATATCTCTTTCCCAACAGATTTATGAGCAGCTAAAATCCCCCATGAAGAAAGAGTCTTCCAGCCAAGAATTTTCTGTACCCTGCTGTCCTTATGTTTGACTGGTTTGTAGCTGATACCCATTATTTTTCAGTTTTGCTTTCTAGTTGAATCTAGTTGAATCACTGTTGCTAATTACTTTGAGCAACCTTGCAGGAAAAGATGTGTGTGCATTGATTAGCCATGTTGCTGCAAGCGGCCCCACCTTGCTGGCTTTACCAGCACAACATACTGTCAGGATTTCTAACGAGTGTGCTGGAATTTGAAGGCTTGATCTGTGCTCCATTGCTGTGATTTACCGTGCTGCCTTTGTGCTTGGTACATATTTGTCAATTTGGGGAATGAAACAGTGCACAGAAATGATGAAAATAGCTGAATAAAATGAATAGCTAGAGTGAATTTCCTGAGCAGCACTCTACAGATACAGTAATGATGAGACCTTGGCCTGGATTTGGATGGCTTCAATTCCACAAAAGCTCCTTAATCTGATGTTTCCCACTGGCTGGGTGCCCCTGAAGGCCTCGAAGCAGCTCATAGGGAGCACAGGTACAGGAATCCAGGTGAGCTAAATTTGTATGGCTGTGCATGTCTGTGTGGCACATCACAGCTGTGCACAAGCAGGACAGCCAAGATCCGTATCCCTGGATTCGTCCTGCTGATGGACGGAGGGTAGTCAGCTCAGCAAAAACTTAAACATCTGTGCATATGGACATTTTTCATAGCTAAAAAATTCAACGGGAATGGGAAGAGAGGTACTTTGACTAAAGGTCTGACAGGATTGGTTTGAATCCCTTTACACCTCATATGTGTCTGTGTTGTTTTGTGGCTCTTTAGGAAGTATCACTATTATCATTGCAGATAATTTCTTAAATAAGATTTTTAAACTTTTGCTAGCGTCCACAAATGGACTTGAAAATGGTGTTTTTCAATCCCTTCTGCCTGAGTCACATGAGTAAAATCTTAGGTCTTTGCGCTTTTCTTCCAGGTTCTTCTTGAATGCTTTTCCATGGATGTTGTTTCTCAGGGAAGAGTCTATGAGACATATAGGACAAAATATTAAATGGAAACTTAGTTAAATTTCTGCTTACCAAATGTTAACAATAAATTGCCATAAATTAAATAGTGGGAAAAACATTTCCTTTCTATAGCGTTTTGAAGAAGAAAGAACTGTCTGATCTCTTCTTCTTTAAATTAGTTTATTTTTTCAGTGGAGCCTCATCTTCATAAACAGTAGCGGATGGATGGTGCTACAAAGGATTAACAATCTTTAATGTTTGGTCTTTTTTTTCCTTTCCTTTCTCGTAATGACTATGATTCTTAGAAATTACATTAATAGAGATAAATACTTGAAAACGAGATATTTATTTTCTATTTATGTTTCTTTGTACCATGTAAGCAGAAAGAAGGTGAAACACTGCAGCAATGGCTGTGCTTCCTCACTACAATGCTGGCTGCACAGTGGGTGAAGGTCTGTGGCTGTAGTGTCTGTGGTCTCGGTGCTGATGTTGTGAGATGCTCTGTGCTGAGCCAAGCTCACTGAAGAATCCTTGGAGAGTTTAGCTGCCAAGCTCTAGGACTTTTTCAGAGTATATGCAAACTGGAGGGTTTTCTCTTTTTTACTTAGGGCATATCTACAAAGATGGATGCAGACCGACCTTGCAGCAGAACTTTTTACCTCAAGCACACTGGATGGTTATGTAGTGCTGGACCAAATCTGGCACATCCCCAGCTAGCTTAGAGAACAGGCTGAGTAAGGTTGTGGCTGTCTGCATATTTCCATGTAACCTTATTCTTAGGTTCCTCAAACAAATTTTATTGCAGAAAATAAATAAATATAATCTCCCTCATACAACATTTTATATTTTCCTTTTTCTTTGCAATTCTTTATAGAATCTCCAAACTGTCACAGAATTGAACTTCCCTGTTTACATGCGTGCACAGTATGAAAAAAGATAATGGCTTAAAACCTTGGATTTAATGCAAAGCAGCTGACAAATTTAAGCATACTTTTCTAAACCAGCTTTCCCTTATGAAAACATTTGATTATTTCTAGAAGTCTGCAGTGGTTTTTTTTCATGCATTTATCTTGCAGAATAGTTTTAAGTTAAAGAAAAAATTGCTTCCCTGTGTCTTGGAGTTTTGTAATTTCAATTTACAGTATGTCCTCTTACTGCAATATTTGTTTTAGGGGAAAAATAGTAACCTGGATTGACTGTGTCTGGCGCATATTAGATTTTATGTATTACAATTAAATCCCCCTCTGAGCCATCTGGTTTACAGATTGTATAGATTTTTAAATTTTAGTTTGTCTTCCCAATTGACCTAGATTAGGACCACCTTTTCTAGTTTTACTCTTCAAACATTCCCTATATTTTAACTTTCCAGTAAAAGTAATGGTTATTGGCACATGAGGTGGTTAATAATCCTGAAATCCTGGTTTCAAATATTATCACATGAAGGATATTTGCCAGGCAAAGGAGCACAGAAGCGACCTTTCAAATCTTACTAATTTTCCACCAGATAGAGGATAACTCACCTGCATCTGCAAATTTCCTTGCTCTTGGCCATGCTTAATACAGGTAAGACTATAAACTCTGCTGTTCTGTATTTAAATAATTTTTGGGGAGTCATACTTGTGCACACTTGATTTCGAGTTTTCCAGGATTTCAGTGAGCAGAGACTGCCTTTAGATCAGATTGAAAGAAAGGATACTCAGCAAAAGCAGGATGTTGGGTCCAAGGTAGCAAGATAGCAAAATGCAAAATCCTCAGCAAAACGTCTAAGCAGCACTTGAGCTCACTCCCATTGTGGCTTTTTCTTGCAGCTTCTCGTGCTCTCCGCAGGTCTGCCCCTGCACAGGTGCAGGTCCACTCTGCTTTTGCACCGAGGCACCAAACTCTGACTGTCATTTCTGAGGCACAGCAGTTAGATCTGGAAGGCAGGCTTTGATGCAATGCCCTGAGCAAGACCATAGTAAATTTTAGCTATTTCTTAGAGAAGGTGAGTTGGAGTACAGGCCTTGGGGGCTGTAATTTTAGATGAACTTAAATCCTGTTTAGTTCCTGGGTCAATTGCTTGATCCTGCCACAATCTATTTCCTCTGAGAAATCTGAGACTAAACCATTGATAGCTTTTGACTGGGAACTGTGCAGATAGTTATTCCATATGCTAGAAGAAGGTCTTGGAAATTATGGCTCCTCTGAATCCTGTGTGACAAGTTGTATTTTAGGAAAGCAGCCTAGGGAAAGGGTAGTGTACATTTGGAAATGTGTTCCTCAACTCTCCAGGCAACTATTAAGGTTTTCATGTTGCTATGCACATTTTTATTAACATTCTCTTTTTCAAGTGTAGAAATACATGATTAGAGCATGCACATGAATATTTTGAAATCATCATAGTGGGGATAGCAGACCAGCAGTGCAGAATAGTATGATCAAACAGTAGGAATACTCTGTAGTGGTATTATTCCTGCAGCTGGAATTAGTGTAGAATTTTTGGAAATTTTGTTCAAAGTGTGATGGTAATTGTCAGTCTTGTAATAACAAAGTACAGTTTCGTGTTAAAATTATTTGTGCACATAACACAAGAGGGTTTCACCTTCCCAAGTAATTTAGAATTGCATAGACTGGGATACCACACTGACTGTTGAGAAAATTGGTCTTGTCAGATCACTGTGTCGAGGTTTCCTATGTTCCCTATTCATAGGGCTACTGTAGTTCTTGCTTCATAGCTTTTCCCACGAAGAAAATGTAATCTTGCAGATGCTCCCTAATATTCTGTCTTAACTCATGGACTTGTGCAGAAAAGTAGATTTCAATTACAATTTTTATATAATCTCTAAGCTTTTGTCCCAAATTTCTTCAAATTGAAACAAAGCTCTCCTTTGCCAGCCAATTATTGTTGTTACCATGGACAGAATTTCACACTGCGTTTTTTAATCTGATGTCTATTTACCACTTCCTATGGCCAGGCTAAATTGCTGTATTAGATTTTTATTTCCAAAGGAGATATTTTCTAATAAACTAATTTTCAAGGAAGATATACTCTACTCTACTCTACTCTACTCTACTCTACTCTACTCTACTCTACTCTACTCTACTCTACTCTACTCTACTCTACTCTACTCTACTCTACTCTACTCTACTCTACTCTACTCTACTCTCCTATCCTATCCTATCCTATCCTATCCTATCCTATCCTACCCTATCCTATCCTATCCTATCCTATCCTATCCTATCCTATCCTATCCTATCCTATCCTATCCTATCCTATCCTATCCTATCCTATCCTACATTTCCTAGTCATCTAATCAATTTTTATTATAATAACCAGTATATGTTATCCTTATGAACCTTAATAATTTCTTTGCTTAGACCCAGTCTGTTTCTAAATTAGCACCATATTTAACATGCACAGTCATCATCTCGTCCAACAAAAGAGTAATATTGCCAAATGCCTTGGAATAAATTGAATACTGCAAAAAATTTTCTGGGATACTAGCACACCTACTGTAAGCCTTGATTTCAGTCTTGATGAGAAGAAAATTCCACAAGCATCCTGTTCCATCTAATAAGGAGATTTTTCTCAAGGATCCTGCTGAGATTTGTAGGTAGGATTAGTCCAAGCAAAAAGAAAAAAAGAATTTTTGGTTGCAACCAAAATGCTAAGGCATGGAGAGAACTATATGGGAGACAGAGAGACTGCAGTGCCCAGAATATGTAAAACACAGATGACAGTGCTTTAGCCATAGCCATGCTCCCTGGTAAAGTGCTTCTGTAGTATTAATTCATAATTATCAAGCAGAGTTCTGAAGGTTTCATGACATTAACAGGTCATAATTCTTAAACATAAGCTGGGTTGCAAGACACATTTTTTGTTCACCAACTTTGTTTCGTAATTTTCAGCATCAAGAGGCTGAGAGTAAAGTACATATCGCTAAAAAGAAAAAATAAGGTTGCAAGAAATCTTGATAAAATTAACCTGGTATAGCTGTAGAGTAAAGAAATTTCTTTATAGTAGAATTTCTTAGAAATCAAAAGTGAATGTAATTACCAGAAGAAGAAAACAATAAATAACAAAAGCTAAATAATGTCATGATTAATATTAATACAAATAAAATTTTATGGAATGCAAATCAGACTTTATACGTGACTGAAATAAAAATGGAACCCAAGGAAATGGGGCAGTAAAGAATGGTAAGGAGAGGCTGAGCCTCAGAAGCAAGCATGTGAAGAAGAATTTTAAGAACAAACCATTCAAGCAAATGATAGCACATTTCCAGATGTTCTTTGTGAGTTTTAAAAGGCTACAAATACGAAATAGCTGCTTAGTAAACTGTAGTGCCTAACCTGCTGCTTAAATCAGTGCTGGTGTCAGTATCCAGGTTCCAGGTGTTACTTGTACAGCTACAAATTTGTTAGCTAGATCTGATTTTTTTTTGTGCCAAAGCAAATAACACAGAGTTAGTAGATCTAGGAAGACCAATAGAAAAAGTCCTGTTTTATGCAACCAGGCAGAATTAATCGAGAATCAGTAAGAAGAAGAATGGCCTGCTTACTCTCCTCACAACAGTTCTCTCACAAGAGCTTCCCAAAGAACATAAGGTGCTATGAAATAGAAAGGAATGTTTTCATATACTGGTTCAAATGGGAGAAGTGAGGTGCAGGAGTGCTTTTAATAACAGAGCGAGTTTTCTAAGTGGATCCTCTAGGGTCTGATATTGGAACATGAGTTATTTAACAAATTTTTACATTATCTGGGAAGGTGGATGAATAGGGATGCAAAAAATGTTTTCCTGGTATCATTCAGAAAATGTACTGCAAACTGACTACCAGCAGAGCATTCAATTCATGTAAGAATAAAAGAGTCTGAAGTGGACAATGCTGTGGATGGTCCATCAGAAATTTCAAAGCTGTACTCATAAGCACTTTGAAAGAAAACATAATGGATGGCAGGTTCAGAAGGACCAGAACCAATGAATCACAACCTAGAAAGTCCTAGTGGAGGAGTAGTTCATCTGCCCTGTTCTTTATCCTGAAAATCTGCATCTGACCACCAGTGGTTGGGAAAAAGCTTCTTGTTGATTTGGTCTGATCCCCCCACTCACTGTAGTAACTGAGACCTCTGTTACTGTCCTTGGGTCTGTGATTAGCTGACTTTTTTTGAAATACTAACAAGAGCTAGACAATTATTCATTGGCATTAATCTCTCCTGTGTGTCCATGTGTCTACAAATCACCTTGATTTCTTCCAGTTTATTTGTTAATCAGATTTAATTAGCTTGGATGGACTCCTGCTGCCATTTTTCATATACTGTTGAGTCAGAAAGTGGGCATACTGGATTCAGTTTTGCCATGAGTAGAACTTCTTAAATATTATAGATTTACCCTAAATCATTCTACCTCTGTTTAAAAGCCGTGTTCTCAGATGGAAAATTACTTAATCTATTATTGTTGGATCTATTCCATGAATATCTATGACTTTCTTGGTCTCAGTATCATGAATATTTTACTGCATAGTAGAACACTTTCTACCTATTAGAGAGCCCATTTTTGTGACAGAATTTGGCAGACGATTGTGCTTTTTGCTGTTTCATTACAGTTATTTTCACTAGTGTTACAATAATGCTCAGAGACCCCTGTGGATTGAACCCCTGTGGTGGTAGATGCCTTAGCAGAGCTAGAAGACTCTTTGCTGTCTGAAAACATTGGTAGCTCCAAACAGGTAAAACACAAAAGTGAGAAAGGAAAAGCATAGAAGAGCAATGAATTGACTGCTCACCACTACAGGGCATGTTGACAGAATTTGCAGTAGCTGTAATTGTTTTGGGCTTCAGCAAAGCTTTTGATAACATCTCTTACGTATCCTTCTGGGCAAAATGTCCAGCACACAGCTGAATAACCATGTCAACACCTTCATTAATGACTTGCATGCAGGATTCAAAGGAATGATAAGTAAGTTTGCCTATGACACTAAATTGGGAAGAGCTGTTGACTCTCTCAAAGACAGGGAGGCCCTGCAAAGAGCCTTGACAAACCAGAGAGATGGGAAATTGCCAACTGCATGAATTTTACAAAGGGCAAGTGCCAGATTCTGCACCTGGTATGGTGCAACCCTGGATGTGTGAACAGACTGGGGAATGAGAGGCTGGAGAGCAGTGCCATGGAAAGGGACCTGGGGGTCCTGGTTAATGGCAAGTTGAATTTTGTCAGCAGTGCCCTGGCAGCC
>VZRN01005936.1:3695966-3769716 GCA_013397935.1 Dasyornis broadbenti | reverse complement strand
TAGTGCAGTTACAACGTCCTCATGAGAGGAAGAGGAGAGGCAGACACTGATCCTTTCTGTTTGGTGACCAGTGACAGGACCTGAGGGAATGGCCTGAACTTGTGCCAGGGGAGGTTTAGGCTGGAAAATGTTCTTCTCCCAGAGAGTGGTCGGACACAGGAACAGGCTCCCCAGGGAAGCAGCCACAGCACCACTGACAGGTTCGAGAAGCATTTGGACAATGTTCTCAGGCACATGGTGTGACTCTTGGGGCTATCTTGTATGTGGGAATTGGGCTCAATGATGCTCATGGGTCCCTTCCAACTCAGCATATTCTATGATTCTATGATTTTCTAGCTCCATCAGCTCTTTCTTATTCACCCATTTGATTGAAAATAACTGAAGAAAACAGTGTTCATCTTTAAAAATTGGGTTTACAAACTGTATTTATACTTCTTACAATTTATTTTTGTATCAGGTAAAATAAGTTTTGTTATATCCCCTTTATAGCACACAAGTTGTGCTTACTTACAAAACACTCATGCACAAGAAGACTTTTACACAGTACATTGTAGTTATTATCCTTTTTTTTGAGAATTAGCATCAACATGCCTGCAATATGTTTCTTACTGTAGCCAAAATATGTTGTGTTTTATCTTTTATGACTACAGATGATGGCAAATCTGTTCTGGTTTAGAAGTATTGCGAAGATTTTTAACACAGAGTCAAGGACTTTAAAAAATATAAATATACATATATGTATATATAAAATACTGTTCTCAGATTACCAATTTCTATGTTATTATATATGCAAAATATTAAAAAGCCTCTGCTGATATAAAACAGTGACAAAGGTTACAAGGTGTCAGTGCCTAGAAAAATGTGTTCACAGCAAATGTATCCAATAGCAGTGCTAAAAAAAATCCCTAGAGGCCAAGTTAGTTTTTAAATCCCCATGCGAGCCCTGGCATTGCAAACAAGGTACTATGAAAATTTCTACAGATGGCTGCTTAATGTGTAAATGAATCTGACTCAGTAAGGATCATGCTAGTCAGTGGCAGTTATAATTATAGATCAGTAGAAGATCTTGCTCTACAAATTTGTACAACCACAAAACTACCATACAAACACACGTTTATTTAAATACTTTAATTATTTACTGTCAGGATTTGTGACACATGTATGCTTCAGCTTGCAAACATTAACTAGGAATGATACACTACAGTGTAGCTAGCATAAAAATAAACAAGGTAGCTTGTTTATTTTTAAAACAAAAGATGCCCGAATAACCAAACCCCAACCTGCAGGAAGAAGCAGTACCAGAACACATAAAGTAATGCAATCAGACATAAAACATCTCATTGTGTGCTGCTTTCCCCAGGAAGTCAAGAGAAAAATTATAGTCCAACATTCTAGAGAGAAAGAGAAAAGGTAGGCATCCTCAATTTGGATGTATATTTACAACTTGAATATAAAGGTATGGAAAAATTTCAAGGCAACTGATGGAAGTTTATTTAAAGCAACATTATTCACAGTTAATGAGATTTGTGTGAGTTTTCAACCATATTCTTTTTCCTGAAGAGTTGAGGGAAGCAGCAACCTTGAAAAGCTCATCTGTTCTGGTTACTCATGTCAGAAAACAATCCCTAGATCTCTCTAAATCAACACACGTCAAAGAACTCTCCATGGCAAATGGGCAGCAATCGACAAATACACTCTTCCTTTTTTCTTTTTTTTTTCACTTTGTGAAAGAAAACCAACCCTGCTTTAATCCTGCCTATAGTCAATTTAATGGAAATCTAATTTAAATGAGTTCATATGGAAATGCTCTCCTCTTTACAAAAGAAATAAAGTAAACAAAGGAGAAAAAGGGAGATAAAGAAAAAGAAAAGTAGATGACAAAGAGAAGGAGGAAAAAATTAATTCAGAAAATAAAAAGAAGATAGAGGGAGAGAAAGAAAGAAAAAGAGAAAAAGAAATACAGCAAATGGAAGGAAGGAGACTTGATGAGGTTTATTGGTGTTATACTTCACAGTGATCATCATTTCCTCACTAGTGTATACTTTCAGATAGCACTGCAGCAGCACTTCTGCAAATTTAGGGAGTGAAGGGTGGTGTTTAAAGTGGACTCTTGTGGCATTTGAGAAATGTTCAAACTGTACACCTGGTTTATAATGTATATAATGTGAAAATGGAACCTCAGCTTCATTGCTTTTGTCTGAAATGTTAGACAAACTGTAAAAAAGAAAAATTGTTTCAGTGGTACACTTAAACTTCAAGTACAAGCATTTGGACATTTTTTCTGAAGGGTTCATGCTGTGGCTTGTCTAAGCTCCCCACAACCACTGAATTCTTAAATATGTTTACTTGAAAAGGTCAATAGCTGGTTATCCTGTAAACTTTTCTCTAGGCTAGATAATAACAAAGTATTAGTTTTTGCTCATCTTTAGTTGTCAGCCACTCACTAGGAGGTATCCAGTGTGCTCATTTTTCCTCAGATTGTAAATGAGAGGGATAAAAGTGAATCAGAGGCAAGCAGTTGACTGCCTTTATTTATTTTATTTTTTTTCTTTAAAAAGTCCTGATATAAAATCTTAACAAAAAAGGAAGAGACATTTAATTAAGTCATAACCCTCTAGAGCAGCAGCATAAAGTACATGGAGAAGGAAGCACATTGAGCACACAGACAACAAAGGGAAGAAAAGCTGTTTGTTAAATCAAACAGTGCTGTATCTTGGTAGCGTGAGGTTTCCATCAGGCTATGGCTGTTATACAGCGAGCACACAAACCCTACGTTAGGCTGTGGGTTTCTGTAGCCAATCGCGCTGCTGTGAAGACTGTTTAGAACTCCACGGCAGAAATCTGAATTGCAAGCACTACCAATAGGGAAACCAAAACCAAAATAAAAAGCCTTTTCTTGCTTGTTTTTTTCCTTTCTCCCCCCAGAATAGTTTGCCAGTCTGGTTTCTATAATGCTTGGTATTTTATCTAAGGTTTCTCAAGGAAATAGTGCTGCTGAATTGGCCAAAGGGTCCAACGCTGGTGTGTGTTTTAGTCCAAGATGGAAAGTCATCCCCTAGACAAGACTGAAGCAATTGAGGTTGGCTGGAGGAAATGGTAAAAGCAATACTTGCTCCTTTAATTGCATGGGTATATTGATCTTGGACTTGTCAAGATTGCCCTGCAGGGTGTGGCTGTTGCAGTGGAAGGTCAGACAGCAGCACAAGCAGCTCCATATGTTCTGTCAGTAGACAGAGGTCTGTGATTGCTCTCTCCGGCTAAGAACAACCTTGCTGCTTCAAAAATACTGTTTCTTGCAACAATCTCTACCTATATGTTAAGATCGGAGGCTTGAGATAAAATTAATGGGAAGAGCAACAAATACTTGATGAGACCACAAACACATTCAAAGGTGGGCTCTGAACTTGCTGTCACAATTTAGACCACCATCATGTGAAAGAGGCCACCAGAAAGAAGGCTTTTTCCCTGAGCCACACTACAGACCAGGATGGAGGGGGTAGCTCAAGCTAAGAGCAGTTGTGTACATGGGAATAGGCCACACTGCCTTGTGTCCCCCTTGTCCTGAAGCTACTTCTCCACCTCTGTTATCCAGGACTCCTCTTCCCCAGCTTGATCCATCATTGAGAGACAGTTTTTTCTGCAATGCTTCTGAAAGTAGCCAGCAGGTATATAGTTCTCCATGGAGTCTACGATGTTCCTTGCAGTAGACTGTGCCCTGCATTTTAAGGACTGTTGGGTACTATTTGCTATTTGTATATTGGTAACCATACAAAGAAATCTTAGACTATGAATAATTTTTTTTTATTTGATCTTTATCTGCATTCAAATAAATAAGGTGTATTCTTTTGACAAGTTTTTGCTTATTAATAATGTCTGACAGCTAAGCAGAAATTTTCAATGACCAGATATTTTGAATTTGATGATTTCCTATAATAAATTTACAATTTACAAGTTAAGATGTGAATAAAGTTCAAAACCAGACTTACCATTAAAAAAAATCAGTTATTTGGTCTGATTACATGTATAAGTCACTTGGAATTGATTGTGGTTTGCTTACTGGAAGGGAATATTCTGATAAGAGTGTTTAAGTACTTCAACATTTGTTTTTCCTGAGCATTCTCCAATGGTATGATTATTAGAGGAGTTGACAGTATTATACTGATAAAAAAGGCCAGGTCCAGTTGAAATTTTCTTTGTCTTGGCCACTGAAGAAAGAATAGATGTTTAAAAATAAAGAAACAAACAGCTGGGTGAAAGGAAGGGAAGTCATAATAGAGTATAATATTGATTTTCCTCTTCTCTTAGGCATTTAGTGCTTCATCCAGAGGATTCCTCCCTGATTTTCTGCTGCAAGGCAGTGTGTAGTATACAATATATAGTTAATTAGGTGAGCTAAATAGTATGCAGAGATTAGCGTAAAGTACAGTTAACCATGTCTGCCATATGTCCAATTGTGTTTTATTGTGAATGTGGAGGACTAATTACATAATATCTGGCATATTACGCTTTTTCTATAATTTACATAGTAGTACTGCAATAAAATCATGTTAATAACCTCAGACAAACCCTTAAAAGTAATGAAGGCCAGAGGTTGGAACCAAAATTTTAATCCTACTTGCAGTGGGGATCAAGCCAATATTACGGAAGCAGCATTTTCTGTAGCATATTTAAATACCATGTTCAATCCTTGCCCGTGTCTAGTCGCACAGCTTTGTTGATTAGGCTCCAGAAATTTTTCCCTTGGGTTCTTTAGGCTGCAGTGGCAACAGGCACCAGTGCAATGTGGCTTGGTAGGTGAGAGCAGAAGGCGCAATCTGCAAGTTACCTGCAGTGTTTTCTGCAGTAATTACAGGGAATTAATTTTGTCTGATGAAATGTCACATGTTGAGTACATAGAATATTATTTCCTAGAGGGACCTAGGAATGCATTGCAAAGTAGGCAAAATACCTCCACCAGTACCTACAACCTAGAAAAGCTACAGAAAAAACAAAGTGAGGTCAAAACTCTAAAAGCCATCGCAAGTGTAGTTGCCACAGTTGATAAAGTTAAAAGCTTTGAAATCTTCAGGGTGAAAGTTACATTAACTTTGTGATGCTCCAGACATCCTCTTTGAATTTGTTTCCCTCTGGCTAAATTGTTTTCTTGCATCTCAGCTAATATTTTCAGGTATTTCTTAATATGGCTTTTCCTTGAAAGGCTGGGGAAAATTAGAATATGCATGTGTAAAAGAGATTTTTAAAAGGTCAAGTCCATCTGGTCAAAACAGAAACAACCATGAGAAATTCAAGAAACTGGTTGATCTGTCTGCAAATTCACTTTTGTATTTATGGAAAAACTCATTAATATAATACCAACTCCTTCCCTTCACTTCAACCACTATGTTTCTGGTACTTTATTTCTTGTAGGAAGGCATTAAAAACCCTTAACATCCTACAGTATCTGGGTCACCGTGCTGCTGCTTTCAGAATCATGTTCTTAGTATTGCATTCTTACTCCTCAAGTGGAAGCTAGAATGGTTATTGCCATCAATTTAGCTAAAATCTGAGCGCTGCTAGAAAACTCTTTAATATCTCTAATTTTGGGTACTTTTCTGGATGGATGTNAAAATGTAACTGAATTTCTTTTTTTTTTTTTTTTTTTTTTTTCTCTTTTACATGAGAGGGAAATAATGGGAAAAAAGAGAGAAACCAAAATTGGTTAGATCCCAGATGCTTTTGTTTGCTCTTCTGCTGGCTCCTAAATAGTAAAAAATAAATGTTATGCAAGCTTTCCCAGTTTGTTTCTGAGCTGTACTTTGTTTTCAACATCTTTGAATTTTCAGTACTTAGCAGACCTCCCTGCAGAAGTACAAACCTAAAAATCCACTTTTAAAGTTACCAGAGTAAGTTCACATTGCTCAATTTTACTTTTTGCCTTGACAATTCTGATAAAAGTGTTCAGTGGAAAGGCTGTTGACATACTTTTCAAAATAATTGCAGTGCAACTCAGGATAATTTCAGATGATTCTCTCTCTGTGTCCTACACCGCTTTACAGCAAACCCCCTACAAACTTCTAGAGAAAACTCTAAGGATAGGAGCTGGGAGGAAAGACCTTTCATGGAACACTGAGCATCAAAATCCTGACTTCCTCCTTTCCTGCACCACACAAACAGGTAAGCACAGAGCCAGGTACAAGGCAGGCTCAAAGCAGAGAAGAGTTGAAGGAAAACTGAAAAGAGTGCAAAGTACAAAACCGGATTCTGAACAAACCACACCAATTGAACATAAATCACTGCTGATGCGTTTTGGCTCAATTAGAAGATCCACATTGCCATGGAGAGATACATGGGACAAGGGCATAAGTATTAGGTTGGTGATACTTCTTTAATATGTCTTGGAGTAGAAGTGTTCTTTGCTTTATCAACAAATAAATGTGCAATTCTTTTCACTGAGACAATTATGTACAACACTGAGCATATAAAAGTACTAAAATATCTTCAGAAGTGACTGCACGTGCTCTGCTAGAACTGCAGAGTTGTAATTTACTACATACAAAAAAGAACATAGTAAATGTTGCCTCACATTCTCAACTTCTCAAGTTTATACACTGCATTTAAACATTCTGCATTTTATTGTAACTATTTGGCACCAAATCTTACATGCAATAAACAAAATATGAACTTATACTGTTTCCTCATTTCTGCTGTTGTATCTGTGCTAATCTCTAGCCTATGCATGGCTCCTCCTTTCAGCTATTTGTGGTTTTAGAGACTTTTCTAAGTTTCCAGTAATGCTGAATAGCTGTATATAAAATCTCAAGTTCTCCAAGGCCTTTCATGAATTAGTTCTTCAAAATGTTAGGCTTTGATGGTTCCATCCTCTTTCATATACATTATGTGGTAAAATAAAACACTGAATTTTTCTCATCTTTCATTTTTCTTATTAGAAATGCATTAAATTCTTTTCTTTCTTCCTTTTTTTTCCCCCATAATCCATTTTCCTCATTACACCTGAATTCCACTTCAAGCCCTTCAACTCACTCTTAATTTTTTTTAGTTTTGATAAGACAGAATATATTTGCCTCAATCTCATCTGGGGTTTTCAGAGACAGGAGGACTATGCAGAAGAATTTTCCAATGTAAGTGGGAACTAAATTCTTTAAACCCTTTACTTGTTCCTCCCAGTATGTTGATTGACAAAAAGTAGTTCAGAACTATTACAATGCCTTCTCTTATTTATTTCCTCTTTGCATGTCTAAACCCTTGCTGCCACTTGAATACCTGATATTTCTTTGGAGCTCAGACCCGTGCAGCATTATGAAACAACTATTTCATTCTCCAGCTGCTTCCAAGAATGTTTGGAACTATTGTTTGATTTAATAACACAATCCATTAAACCTTTGTCACTTCCGCCTCCAAATTTTGCGTTTGCTTCATATTCCTTTTCTTCTCTCACATTTAAATTCTGTCTCCTGTCTTTTCTTGCCTTCCATCAGCCCTTCATTTTCTATTTTCAGTTCTAATATTTCACTGCCAGATATCTCCATTTAACTCTCCTTTTCTGTTTACCCTAAAATATCTCCTGAAATTTTCTTTAACCTCTAATTTTAGTTTTCTTTCACTGTCCCAGATCAACTAAAATTCTGGATGCCAGACCTTCTGTATATGAAAAAAGAAAATATATTTTTCCTTCATTTCATAAGTGTCTCCCCTGTGAGAGAGGAGTGAAGGCTGAAATAAGGAAAAGGGAGAGGCAAGAAGAAATTTTACTGCATTTAAATTTAGTAGTCAGAGAAAATCTGAAGGAAAAGTGGCACCAGGCTGATACAGATTGCAATGAAATTAGTCTGTGGAATCTTGTATCTTTCAAAGACTAACCATGAACCGCTTCTTTCCCCCCACTAATGCAAGGAAAGGGAAGTGCAATGGATTAAATCCTTGACATGGTTCTGATTAAAATTTACTGCAAAACTGACTCCGGAGCTCTCAGCAGCTTGGCAGATGACTCAAGGAAAACTGTATGTGAAACCAGTGAGAAATAGCTACAGGAAATCTATATTAAGCTGGATAACATGACTCAGGCTTTTAATGAAAAGTGACTGGGTTCTGGTTGGGTTTTTTTTTTCCACTATATGTGTGATTCTTGTAGTTTGAATTAGGATGAAAATGTAAATATATAGTGAATTACTTGCCTAGTTCCTAGCCCTAATTTATGACAGCATCAATATACTTCAAAACTATTTTTCCTTTGACATTTAAATGAAATTAAAATTCCTTCTGTTTTATAAAAAACATACTTGTCCTGTACTTAACCTAATTCTGCTCAATTTAGCCCCATGTACTATTAGAACTCAAACAGTTATGCTTTGTAGATATCACTGTACTTTTTTTAATAAGTAGGAATGTCTTTGATGTTTTCAAAGTTGCTTGGAGAATTTGGATGATCAATTCACATTCACTTTCATGGGAGCTGGACAACTGTGTAATTAATCTTATATAAAGCTCTAAAAAGCTTCAGTGCGTACGTTTAGCAAGAATCTCTAAGAACTGGCATCTAATGCAGTCCCAAACCCCACACACAGAATCTAAGTCTGTATTGTACGTATTTTGTGTACCTTCCCAGAGACACATGGCTCATAACAGACAGTTATTAACAAATCTTTCCAGGGGTCACTAAAGTAACTTTTATTTGATCACAGTGTCTTTCTATCACTGTTTGTTCAGTTTTTCTATTTAATAGATGGATTGTAAAGAATATCTAAAGGGGATCTCAAATAGCTTTTTTCTAGAACAGTTGAAGTGTACTTACTGAGTCCATTTGGTAGTTAACTATAGCCAGAACAAATAACTGCACTGACGCAAACATGGTTTTCACTAACGGAAAAAAATAAAGGAAGGGATAGAGTTATTCAATGAGCATTATGACCAATGATGTCTCTTTTCTTACAGACATCTTACATTTTTTTAATGACTCTGTATTTTCCATATTCACAGCTTCTCTTCAAAACTGTCTTCGCTCTCTGTCAGTACTCTGGATTCCCTCTTTATTGGCTGGACTAGAGACAGTTTACCTTTTGCTTCACTTCAAGCTGAACATCTGCCTATCAGGGTGACACTGATTTTGTTAGAACACCAAATACAGGAACTTCTCCTACAGAGGAGTGATGGGGGTCTTGTTTACCATTACACTTGTAAGAGCTTTCAAAGATTGTCTGTTAAACATCACTGAAATCAGCCTGTAAGTTCTATAACTATTTGGAATCTGATGGAGTGCTGGTGAAAACATCTTGCAAGTGCAAGAGACTCATTTTTCAAGGAGTAGACCTAAAAATCTCACAGTTATCAGCACTACTACTGGATTTCTGAGTTTGTAACTCCAAAAGAATAATCTAAGATTATTTTAAAACACATTTACATACTAAATCTGCTGATGCTTTAACGTTTATAATCATTATGTCATAGTTGTTTTAAGTTAATTTCTACTCCAAATAATTCAAATATACATTTCAAAATAAAGAGGGAAAACAACAGTCCTTGTTGGCAAGTTAAATTCAAAGTGTTTTCCAGAAATGGCCATCAGCCAGTTTCAGGTCTATAGGAAAAGATGCTCAAAGAACTCACAGTTCACTACCACAAACATTAACAGGAATGCTGATTAGGAGTTTCTTTCCTTCCACATTGCAGTAAGCTGTGATGATCCATGGTCATTTTAGGACTAAGAATTCCCAAATGGTCTCAGTTTAAATCATCTGCCTATACAGAGCACGATGCTACTGACTTTATTAAAACAAATCAGTCATGCTTGTCACAAGTAGAGATAGACCAAAAGGAAATAAGGGAAACAATGAAGAAGAAAAACATGTTAAATCTTTTAAAATATTCCATCTAATTTCTTTGTTGTTTTTCTTTTCTTTGAAGTCTTTCCTCAGAGACAAGGCAAATATTGGTTTACAATATATGACAAATTGTAAGACTCTGTAAGTGTGGTCACACATTAAGCATGGTGGAATTTACTGCTGCTGCACTGCCTGTCTCAGACACACAGTAGGTTGCCCACTTTTCAACACGGAGCCGTTACATTTTCTCAGTTGGGAGCACAACATTATATGCAAGACTACATTTCTCAGAAGTCCATTTCCTAGGTTTAGGCACTGTGGACCTCATTACTTCTGTATTAAGAACACATGATAAGGTATAACATGGCCATGACCATCCAAATCCCCCCTTTTTATCAGTAACGTTAACTCTCTCACTGCCAAAAATGTCAAACACAGCAGCAATAACAGGAATAGTCATTTACTTTTGGAGGAAGGTGACATTTCCACTCTTTTGGTACATTAGCTTCTTTTGAAATGCCACAGAACATGCACAGAACCGCTGAAATTTAATAAAAAAATTACTTATGCAAAATAGAACATAAAAAGAGACAGAGAAGGTTACAGATGGAAGTTAAGAGAAGTTACAAGGTATATATCAGGGCTGAAAAGCACCAAATAAAATAAAAGTAATAATAAAAAAAACCCCACCAAAAATAGGTTTCCTACGGGAGAAATGGAAATGACAGTATGTTAGTCAGACCAATTCTATTCAAGAGAAAAAACAGGGAATAACTTCATGGGTGGCCAAGACACATAGACCTGTCCTTCAGTCCAATAAATGGTCAGGAATCCTAAACAGGAAAGCATAGTAAAAAATAAACAACTTGTGAACGTGAGCAGGAGCAGCTGGAATCAGGCTGTTCCCAAGCCTTTAATAAACCCAAGACATAAATAGCTCAGAGGAATAAATCTCTAAAGCAGGAGCATGGTTAATACTTGAATTACCAAAGTGCCATGTAACAACTTAAAGCACAGCAAGCAAGCATGGGTAGTTTGGAGCACTGGGGAGAGGGGCCAGTTGAGGAGCATGTGGTAAAAGAATGATCCCAATACTGTTAGCTTTCCTGGAATGATTGAGACCTTCAGAGGAAACTACAACTGCCAGGACTGCACAAACATCTAGGGGAAAAAACAGCCAAATTATGAGAAATACTCCTTTTCCTTATGTATATACTGGCAGTCAGGTAGACTTACTGGGGCTGAGTGTCTCTTGATATTCATGGAACAAGATCTGGATTTTTTTTCTTGTTTTTTCATTTGGCTGAAATAAATTAGAAAAAAACACACTATTTTTTAATTTATAAAAATAGGAGAAAAGGTCTATGCTTTCAAAAGCTGTTGGAGTTTAAGAGTTTTGCATGATGTAGGTATTTGCTATAGGATAATAGCATGGGTTAATGTCTACCATAAATGGCTCATAATTTCATCTCCATCATATGAAGACATGAAGTGGTGCCTCTCAGAGGTGCCATAACACATTTCCAACACCTTTCCTCTTCATAAATTAGGAGGCTCCACTCCCACAGAGCCTGGGAAGGAGCAGTAATGAGGAAGATCTGACTCTTCCTGCTGCCAGTCCCGAACCAGAGGTTTAGAAAAACCTCTTTAGCATGTTATTAAATCTTAAATAAAAATCTTTAAATTTTTATAAATCACTGATCCTGTGACTAAAATTAGGGTCGTCTGAATGAACTGAAGCAAAAGTAGGATCTTGATAGGTGTTTGATTTCATGACAAATGATATTAAAAGTCTTTGCAAATACTTAACAAGGGGCTTGTAAACTTTACTTTAGCCTTAGAAAGAAATTACTTGGCATGGAAAATTTATTCTTGCAACTATATGTTAAAAGGAAAAAACTCACAAACAAACCTGGAAGTACATACGTCCAATGAGAAATGGAGTCTATGTGTCCATCCTCTATCTCTACTTCATAAACTAGCTGCTCTAGAAAATAGCTCTTTTGGGAACTTGCTCAATATCTCAGAAATGGACATTTCCAGGTGCCTGCAATCATGCTTAGAAAAAGAGAAATGGAAAAGTACCAGAGAACTTTGTGTAGACATTCATCCCGTCCATCTATATTAATTTTCAGTTATTAGAATTGGCTCAGTTTGTCAATCCCATTGTAATTCAGACACTGTTTTTGTTGGAAGAAGAGAGGTTATTAAACTTAACATTACGTAAACCATTATTAGCACTTTTAAAGAGGCATCCAAAGGGTTGGATGCCTCTAAGAGTTAAATATTTTTAGTTATTCTCTTTCCTAGTTGAATTAGAAAGTCATATCTAGAGGAGTTAAGGGCTTCACTTACATGAATTATTGTAATCTAAAAGACAACCTTTGATCTCAAAATGTTCATATTTGTACTGTGGCCCTAGCCAGAAGTAGGAAACGAAGTAAGAAAGTGAAAAACAAGTCGGTGAGGTACAAAGTTTGTTTTTTTTTTTTTTTAAATTTGTGGGGAAATTAAGAAAAAAATAATATTAACTGAAAGCTTTTAGTGACAATTTAGATTCTGCCCTTACTTTAGCTAAAGACATTCAGCCATCTGATATTGGAAAGTGATGTTTACAGGATGAATAGTAGAACATACCTGCAAGGAACAATTCTGACCTTTTTTGTAATACTAAGAAACATTTTATGAGTGATTAGGGTTCAGTTACTAACTATTCAACCTAGGCTTTTTGGTTAACTGAAGCAGATTGACTATTTGAGTTTCTAAGAAATACAGATGGACAAGGTCAGTACATCTCTGTTTTTCATCCAGGCAGTCAGGTAGAAAATCAGCCAACTGAACTCCATAACTCCATTTGTCTTTTTTCTCCCTTTCCCCCTCCACTTCTTCCTTTATAATTTTTTTCTCCTTCTCTCCTAATTGGGTTTGTGGAAAGGTTTTCAGCTTTCTTTTACCGTTCTTTCACTTTCAGCCTTTCTCTGTAGGCTGGTATTGTCCTGTCATAGCATTCCGCAAGCTCTTTGCTTCTGTGCCTTTTGCACCACTGGCTACAGACTTTAAATTGAAGTCATTAAGTTGTTGTGCAGTTTTTAGACATACGACCACCGACATAAAGGCCAGATCACACAATTCTAAGATAAACTGTTGAGTTATATTTTATTGAGTATAAGCCTGCATAGACCTTTCTTAAAATTCTTCAGTAGGAAACATCCCTGCATTGACATGAAGTGTGAAATTAGATGAATTTAAATGTATCAGCCATAAATAGAAAAAAGACTTTCTTTTTCTGTCCCTACACTTGGACCAGAATATATGATATACAGCAGTGACGTGACTCATGTGAGACTGAGAAATTGAAGTATAATTCCTGATTTAAACAGAAAAAGACATTGAATCATTATGTCCCACGGGAATTTTCTAACTATTTTGAGTAACTGCCATTTTGTGCTTCTTAATAATTTTCTCTCTCCTACTTCCCTCTTTCTGCTGCCTCGTCTTGATTTCATTGTAACACAGAATTTAATTTTTTCTTAAATGTCATATTTAGTATGGAAACCTTGATACTAAGAATGTTAATATCTCTACCCACAGATATCCTATCAGACATCATGTTTTAAGCAATTCGTATATCAAGTACCAACTCCACTGCAAAGGGACAGATATTTTCCAATGGAAATGATCGTCCCAAGGTACTTGGCACTGGTGACGCCACACTTCGAATCCTGTGTTCAGTTTTACAGACATTGAGGTGCAGGAGCGAGTCCAGAGAAGGGCAATGGGCCTGGGGAAAGGTCTGGAGCACAAGTCCCATAAGGAGCAGCTGAAGGAGCTGGGGGGGGCTCAGCCTGGAGAAAAGGAGGCTCAGGAGGGACCTTATCACTCTTTACAACTGCTTGAAAGGAGGCTGCAGCCAGGTGGGGGTTGGCCTCTCCCAGGCAACAAGTGACAGGAAAGAGGAAATTGCCTCAAGCTGCACCACGGGAGGTTTAGATAGGATATTAGGTAAAATTTCATCACCAAAAGGACTATCAAGCACTGGAACAGGCTGCCCGGGGAAGTGATTGAGTCACCATTCCCGGAGGTATTTAAAGGGTAGCAGCTGTCCTGGGTTAAGGGTTAGAATTGGTGATCATAAGGGTCTTTTTGAACTGAAATGGTTCTGTAATATGAAAGCTGACGTAGGGATAATATTTCCTGTCTTCAGGGTGTAGTGTCATGGAATCTTTCAATAATAAAATCTGTGTTAGCTATCAGCAGCTTCTTAAGAATCTGCACATAGGTAGCCTCACCTATTTCTCTAGCAACACTCTCCATTTGGACTCCTTCTTTTTAATTGACTATGCAATTCTTTCTCTTCATAGCCAAATATCCAAAACAAATGATGGAAAATCATGAAATAGCACTAAACCACCATCCATCTCTGAGCTGTAGCTCAGAAAATAACATTAAACAGAGTATAAGTATTAAATATAGACAATGGGCCTTTATTGATCAAATTAATCACTTCACAAATTATCGTAAGGATATCAACAGTACAAAAGTTATAATTTTTCTGTTAATATGGAGTCTTTAGTGACAAAACTTTTCTTTGGTGTGTACCAATTCTGAAGGAGAGAAATTAACACCATACTTAATAAATGCAATAAAACCCTATAAAACGTAATGATAACTGTTTCTCACCACTGTTTTAGGGAAAAGGAACTTGCTACTTTAGTTGAAATTGAAACACATTTTTAAAGTTCCTGGCCCATAATATCAAAGTCGTAATTGTTCTACTTTTATGCAGGGTAAAGTAGTAGTCATGAAAAAAGACTCTAAATGAGATCTAAAATAACTTCTGTGCATCAAAAATGCATTTTCAGAGTGCAGTATACCCAGTGAAATCCTGGTAATGATCTTTACAGAGGTGGAAAGATGCCATTTTAAACCTGCAGGGTTTTAAGATAAAGAGACTTTAGATCATCCCACAGCATAATCTGCTTCTGGCCTTGAATAATCACACATTTTTTTCAAGATTTCAAATTTGTGGAAAAGGGGGAAAAAGACACTGACTGATTAGTTTTAAAAAGTAACTTTAAATTGCTGAGGGATTGCAATCTTACGTTAAATTCCAAGGGAACTGTGTTAACATGGGGGCCGGATCAGGAGGTTATGATGAATAAAAAATTATTTGCAACATTTTATGTCATGCTGTATAGTTTCTTACACGGTTAATTTCACCACTCTGTATTATGACTGTTGTTACCCTTTACACTCATTTACACACAACATCATATGTCCCGTTTTCACATTTTGAAAGAAAAGGATGTCCCAGTCTCAGGACAAAAGCCAACACAATTTGCTAAGTAGATGAGCTTTGATTCACCAGAAACATCCATGTTTCTCTGGTTTTCTGTTGAGGAATGTCAGAAGCAAACAGCCAAACTCGTCTGCCTCAGGATTTATAGAATTGTATCAGCTCAACAGAGCCACAAATTTGCGAGTGTGTTCGTCTTTCTAGCCAAATATTCTGCCTTATTATCCTGTTTATTAATTAATTAATTAACTAATTAAAATTCAGTGAGGCAAGAGGAATCTAGGCAAAACAGGTGTCTTGCTTCACAGGAGGAAATGCTGTAAAGTGAGAGGGAATTATGTTCTCTGTTGTACGTTTCAGCTGTTCTTGATCTATACATTACACACAAAACTTTGGCAATGCTTCTGTGAAAGAACCAAAGCAAAAGTTTCTGCTGGTCTCTGCAATACATGCAGGCAACCCCAATGTACTTGTTTATCACAGAACACAAAAGCATGTCAAGGACACTGTTCCATACTGGCTGATGAACAGATGTTTAGGTTTAAGTTGTTATAAAAAGCCTGGTTTTGAAAATGTGATTGGGGCAACAGCTATATATGATAATGTCTTGGGATGAATCCAGACGGAGATGGAATAGAAAATGGTAAGTAATGCCTCTCCTTTTTCTGAATTTAATTAAAGAATAACTTTGGACATGTCACTGTTTAGACTATTTTTAAGTCTATAGACTATAATTTAAGGACAGTATTGCTAAATTCACCAAACGCACTAGATGTGAACTTTTCATCACTATGGATGGAGCAACAGCAATGCTTTTCTTTCCATTTGAGTTCTTAATGCAACTCTGGGATTCTGATATCAGAAACTATGTTTTCAGAAACTGAGTAGAATTGCCTTGCTGAAGATGACTGTTTAAAAGTATCAGGTTGCTCTCCAAAAAACATGGGAAAAGCACAGATAATGTAATATTATTTTTACAAATGCATTCATCACATAGTATCTATCTTAATCTACTGAGTGTTCTTCAGACTGAATGTACAGCACCATCTCTCCCTCTGATGAAATGTAGTCTTTTATATCACCATTTCTATAGCAGTGAAAAAGAACATTTCACAATTTATTATAGGATTAGAAAAAAATTACTCAAGTATAGCTTTATGATGGTTTTGTCTACTCTGCATTTTTAAAGATCAAACTTTTTTGCTGTCCTTGAACATATGTACATAAATTTACTCAGGGGAAAACTAAAGCAACATAATTATTTGAAAGCTTTATTTCTGATACAAGTTTAAACAATTGCTCAGTTTTGGTTTTTTTTTTAAATGTAAATATATTGCATAAAGAGAAAAATGGAAAATTAGAAATGTTGAAAGCAAACTGAACTTATCAAGCTATCCAAAGTGTTTTGAATGAGGTGATATCAACTGTTATCATATCATAAGTTCCATTTTCAAACCCTCTTATTTTCACGTGGAATTCCAAAATTTAGGGGAGTAACTTCCCACTGAATTAACAGTTCAAAATATCAGGCTCCTTAGCAAGCCCACGGTACAACATTCTCACCTTCATCTTCAATCTGCAAGAGCAGCACTACAATGGGCTGCTAATTTTAACTCATTTTTAGCATGGTATCTTCTGGATCAGGAGATAAAAATTAACTCAGCTCTTGAGTTTACATCTAATCAGAGTATATTAAGACACACACTTTATTCCATCTCTATCCAGTATTTGTCCAATTAATAAGAATTTCAAATTGACTATGAAACTACTGAAATGCCTGTTACTATCTATGTTTTCTGAATTGTGCATCAGTAAAAAACTGTGAAATGGATGGGTTTGTTATACATGGGACACAGTATTTTATAATTTGTGTTTTGACAGTGAAATGCTCTTTGGGTACCTTATTTTGGAGAACACAAGAAATCTTTGATTACAATACAGACGAAAAATCACATTTAAAATGTTCCTTTTAAAAAATATGAACATATTTATAAGGAAACATCAGCTATTATCAGAATCCTCTGAAGCCCGACAAAACAGCCTAATACATGAAAGTCAACATTTAATATGCTATAGTCTCATGTTTCTGTGCAGTAGCTCCAAGGAAATCAATTTTTCAGCTCGAGGTTGTTTTGATTTGGTGCAGTTCTGTAACATTCGTAAATGTTATCTAGAACGCCTTCAAAAATAACACAATTTAATAATCACAGATGTTCCTACTCTGTCTTCATAGCACTGTTAAAATATCATGACAATGAGATTTATCAGATTTCATGGTACTACAATGTGCACAGAGCTATTTTTGGCAAGGTTTTAATATGACTAAAAGTGAATAAACTCAATTGAAAACTTTTAGAAGACTTTGCATGAATGTTTTGTGATATTTTCAAAAGAAATGCTACCCTCCTCACAGCTGAGATAGGATCAAATTACAGTCGTGATAAATGTTGCATTTGTGCTCCAGGATATTGAAATTTTAAAATGTTCCCCTGAATCTGACTGAGGGGTAAAATGTTTTAGACCATCCAGGGTTGTTTCAAGTGGTAGTGACTGCAATTGCTCAGCAAAGACTTTTGCAGTTAATGTGTTACGACGTTTTCTCCCTCATGTCCCATCATACCAGACATAGGTGGGTATAGCTTAAACTTCGGTCTCCTAAGTTAGCAACTTGCCACAGGGTGCACCTAAAACCAGTGAGTGGACAGAGATGTTATCGAGGGCTTCAGATTGCATTCTTTGGATTTGAATGGATCTTTGGAGGCATCCATATCTCCTCACTGTCTGCAAGGATGGTAATGACAATGAAAACAGGCTCAGTTCAGAGACTAAACACAGCTCTGGTGGGCCTTTGTCCTACGGTTTAAAAGGGAGACATTTCCTTGCTCTTTATTCTGCAAAAGCAGTGCTGCAGGCAGGAGAAAGGCTGATAATCTGTCCCCAAAAGTCCTAACAATCAATAAATAAGAGGGAGTTTTGTTTCAAAGTATGAATCAAAAGCTGTATGAGAAAGTGTATATGTTATGTTTTAGGCTTTGCTTTGTGGGATGGTGCAGTCAATGATGGTGACAGATTCTGGGACATCAAGATTCTCCCTTAAGTGCCTGGAGGCAGAAGGCGCCTTGAAGCTAAAAATAGCAAAGTAATGACTGACAGTAAAAAACAATCCCACAACAGAGGCATTTACCATAAGACACTAGTTCATTGTCTGCAGGTCTATGCTTTAACTACCTATTGAATAAGCAAGGTCAGTCTACATTGTCTGCATCCTCCATTTGTTCTTGTTACAGAATTAGACCCCTCTAACCTTCTTTCTACTTAAATGAAAGCCTTTTACTTTTTTTTTATAATTATTTTGTAATGTTTAAGGAGCCACTGTTCTGTGCTTTTAAAAACTGCGGTTAGAAAACCGGAACCCAGATGATAAAAGGAAAAAGCCACGCATAATAGAGCATTAATTGCCATTAAAACAATACATCCATAAGCCTTTAGAACAAATTCCTAGGAAATCATTTCAGTGAATTTAGTATGATATTTTGAATTGGCTGTAAACATAGCATTACTAAGAGAATGAAGTAGTGTGAGGTAACCTGTACCCGATTTTTTTGTTAACTTGCCCTTTTTATTCAGTATTTTGAAACTGTTAGCAATGGTATAAAATTATTGTTTCAAAGACCACAGGTTTTAACCAGCTTGTTGCATATCTTGCCTTTGACAAGGAACTGAACATTTTCCATGCTGTGTATTTCCCATGTACTTATAGCTCAATTACTTGTAGATAATTCTGATTTTTGAGTAGCATGAGAAAACAAAACATATTGTACAACTTTAAGTGTAGTATTCCATGACTTTCATCACTCATGGACTATATAAAAACTATGAATATACAAAAATAATTTTAAGTGTTGCTGTTTGGCTCACTCAGCCTAAACAGTGGTGCAGAGACAACTCATAAATTTCTGGGTCCAGATGTACAATTCCAGCTGTGTCTTAACTGCAAAAGGGTCTGAGATATAGACATAGACCACTGTCCCTCGACCACACCATGGCTTTCCTTCAACAGGGAATGCAGACATACAGACCATCAGGCAGTCATGGTTCTCTTCACTATCTGTCTGTGCTATTGGGATACTGGGATAGGGAATTACTAGAAATCTCCTGACTTGCAGTATAAAGTCACAGCCAAAAAACCCAGGATTCATAAAAGAAAGTGTGAGACACTTCCCCCAATATAATTTTCAAAGCAGTACTAACAATATATTTTACAATATTTTAAAAATTAAACTTCTTTTCTGTGTGTCCCATTTGCACCTTTGTCTTACTCTCAAATATTGTGGGGTTGTTTGGGGGTTTTTATTCACAGCGGTAAAACATGGAATTTAGAAACTTTCTATCAAACCCACTGAGCGCTTTGCCTGGCTAACCTGACCCAAAGGCCTTTCTCTGGAGAACATTTTCAAAAGTCTTAAATTGACAAACATTTTTTCACTGGTGCTCTTTCTGCCTGTGAAATTTAGTAAACCTACCATTTCAACACAGTTTCTGGTAAATAGCAATTCCACATTTGAAATGATATCACCTGTCCAAAGCATAACTAAAGATGAAATCTTTGGACGCTTTTGTTTCTTTGAAGCTGCAATTTTGGTTGTCTCCTAGAAGCAGATTAGTATCCTGTGTACCCCTGTGCATATCTCAGTGTGTCTCTCTTAAACACCTATAGCACAATTCTTAATTTAAGGACATTTTTTTGAGCATTTAGGTTGAAACTGAGCCTTTGTGGTTGTTAATGTCTGAGTAACAATTGCTCTTGTGTTGTGTGCGCAGCTTGGTTACTTTCTGGCATTTCTGTGATGAAACCTTGGAGTGAGATGCTTCAGTCTGAAAAGACTGTCCCAGCAGCCACTTACCAGACTGTGATGACTCTATATTATATCATGTGTGCAATCAGTATAGATTCTTTTTGTGTTTTTTTCAAGCAATCCTGCAAGCTGGTGAAACAATTGATGTAGGAAGGTAAGATAAATACTGTAGGTTGCACAGTATTTGAAAAGAGTTCTCATGGTGAGCCTGATTCCCAGCTGGCAGTAACTATTACACACAAGGTAAACGCTATTTTTTTGGCACAGTGAGCCTTCAGTGGTGCATGAATGACTGGGTCCACGCTCCTGCACTGCCCTTATGCGCTGGATCAAAACTGTCTTCCCTGGCACACGTAAAAGGCTGATTAGATGTCAAATTTTGTTAGTGCAGAATATTTTGTTGAAGTGAGGAAAGGAAACTGTTGTCTCTCTGTAAGAACTTGTGATCAGGAGACATGATGTGTTGTCAGCCATTAAAGGAAATTTCCCCTCAGTGCAGCTGCTAGAAGATTTTCTACAGAGGTAAATGCAATCAGTACTGCTAACGTAACCACCACTGAGACACCTAAGCTGCCTCTGCTTGTAAGGCTGGATTCAAGGAACGCTGAATAAATGGAAAAACCTTGCTCAGAAGTCTCAGGCAAGTGGTTATAAAAGATCAAAATCCACAGCTCAGATTCTAGTCCATTATTTGCACCGGAGAAGCACTCAGCAGACAAGTGTGGTCTCCACAAGTCATATACAAGTGCCTGGTCCTTGAGGATAGCGGGGAAAAGGATTGCTGCTGCACTCTGTGTACAGACTTCATTTAGACCTTCCATAGAAATGGTATTTGACCTTCTGAATGCAGAGAAAAAAAACCTATGTCTAGGGTGCAGAATATACATTAAATCCTAACACAAACTGCCTGACAGAGTTCAAGAAGCTTTTGGACAATACTTTCAGGTACATGGTGTGGCTCTTGGCAATTGTCCTGTGCAGGGATCCTTGTGGGTCCCTTCGAGCTCAGCTTATTCTGTGATTCTGTGAAGTTCAGTGATGATCAGCATCCATGCCAATGGTCATTGCACTGCTCTGCAGTGCCGCTTAATCAACCTAATTGTACACAAACTGCAGACCACACACTGCACGCACTGCATCTCACTCAGTAACACAGTGAAACAAAGCAGCTGTTATAAACAGTGCAACAGTTCACAGAAAGGAAATGAAAATAAGAAAACAAGATGCTAATTATCAGTGTTGCAATTTTATCTTGAGAAAGAAGCTCTTTATTCTCTAGATAGATGCCAGGGTTCAATGACCAAACACGTGAATATCTTTTTTTAATGACTAAAAAAAAAACAACTCAACCAAAATGAACTTTTTCTTTTTTATGTTGGAGCATCAGTGAAGTTTTGCCAGAGTGAAATGTCTCACTATCACACAATATTTCCTTAAATATATAGTGTCTTATTAACTGTGCCCACTCTGTATGTCTTGTTTTGTAAGTTCTGACTTTCAGTTATCCACACTGTAACTGCTCAGTCGCCCCATCCTGCTCACACCAGCCTGTTAAAACACCACTCATTTGCTTTCCCCTTGCTCTTTCAGTGATATTCTTTTTCTCTGGCTGTGCTAATTCCTTCCTCATTCTTGCTACCTGCAGTGTGATGACTTCAAAGTGCTGGGGTGTTTTAGGAGAGGAATGTTGCAACCTGTAAGCTCTATCCATGTTTAGCCATAAACACTTCCGAATGTCTCTTCTGCAAAGAGACTTCACTGATTTTGTTAAGCTTAGAGACAGAGACTAGCACTGGTGTTCCAGAGAACACTAATAATTTGACAAAAGGAAGTTTGCTTCATCTAGTTCTCATTTTATTTATAGATCTTGGCAGTTCTTCTACATGACAGGAGCACTTTCTTTATGTAAATTCAGTGGCTGAGACTTGTGACTGAGCACAGAAAAATGATCAATCTAGTGTTGATAGCATCATCTTTTCGGAGAGGATCCAGAGTGACAAGTATCATTCTATAGAACATTATATTAAAAAATGGTGGACCACTTTTATTCACAAATGCTAGCATGGCCTCACTCTCTGTACAAGAAAAGAGCAGCAATTTTCATTTTGCTTATCTCTACTTTAAATACAACATATTGCATGGGATCCATTATTTCCAGTCATTTTCAACTTTTCTTCCAGCCTTCTCTGCTTCTAATTCTGCACCAGACATCCACTTGAACGATATAAGCCATCTGTAGTTTATAAAACACCTTTAAGCTATTGTTTTAAAGTTTTATACCTTTTAATGTTTTCCTATTTATTTCCTGCTGATATCAACACATATGCTGCCAAAAGCAATCTTTAGTGGATACTAACATATTCATATTGAACACTTGATCCAGAAATTTTGCAGATAATAGGCAGAGGGAACATCTGTGAGAAGCAGATAATTTTTAATATTTATGGATAGCTCATTTCCATGTTGTAATCCTTAAGATGGGAACGGGTTTGTAAGGCTCTGTGCAATGCAAGTCGTTTTTCTATATTCCCATCATGGTTAGGAAATGAAGGGAGCAGTGGTTCTGAAGAGGGAATACCAACAAGTTTATTAATTAATGCTGGAGAAAAGATCTCTACCATTACTTGAATTAAATACAGAATAACTGTGCAAAGAAGAAGATATTGAACACTTTAATACTCAGGATATATTTTCAAACTGGACAGTGTAACCTGGAAGCATGTTCAACAAGTTAAGTACGTAGTGAGAATAATTAACTGTTTTCTGAACATCTAAATAGACACATCTTTTATTATATAAACTCTAAGGACCAGCAATATGCTAGAAGCATTACCTCAGCATTATTAATGAATTACAAATTTTGCTTCTTCATTGGCAATTAAGTCAGTAGGTTAAACCCTTTCCTTGCAAATCGCTTGAAATTCTATACAATTATTTCACTTGGTATAGAAAACTCACCCACCTGAGACGAAAACACTTTCCTACTGAATTTTTCTCCCACAGCCATAAATGTGAAACTGGGGATTCAGATACCTGGTTTATGAAGATAGTGAAGATGTGCAAAAGTGGAACTAGATTTCTGTCATTATTTATTGTCACGTTAAGTTTGCATGGGTTTGCAAACACTGTAAATCATAAATGCCTCACCTACTATTTTTTCATTCCTGCTTTCAACAACCAAAAGCACACCTGATGTGAACCTCTTCCTTTACACTTCCTGGCTTAAAAATTGTTTTACCTTTGATACGTAAACAATGTTTCACTGATTGGAATAACACCTTGTCAGACACATTATCTCTTAACAATAGTGAAGAATGAGTGAAAAACCAAGATGAAAATCCTATTTTGGGACAGTTCCCTGTAGGTCCCTATGTTAATCAAACATATTTAATTTAAAATTTAATTTCAATTAATTTAAACTTGATAAAATTTACAGTTTTCTGATGAAAGGAAGCACAATCAGACTGTCTTGTTTGTCTGTTTACCTTGGCAATTCAGGACTGATTTGTGCCCTCAGGGCATGTCTGTGATCTTTTGCAAGCCACCTTGACAGAACAGGCCTAGTACCCAAAGATCAAATGCGTCAGTTTTAGCACGGATGAAAAAATTCACACTTGGAGCTGAAGTTTAGATTCTTTTTCACTCTTGTCTACCAACTGGAACAAAGAGGTCAATTGTTTTTTTGAAACAGTTTTCTAAGAGATTTTTCAGTACAATCAACATATCCATGTTTGAAATTGCATATGGGTGAAATTCTTGTAGATGAAAGTGAAACCAGGTGTCTTGTACGCCTGTGCATTCTCTATTTAACAACAGTGAAAACGACTTGACAAACTCAGGGCTTCTCATTTCCCTTTACTGGGCCCAAGTCCTATATCTTCTTTGAAACAGTGCTCTTTCCAATAGTTCTTAGCCTGAAAGATTTAATAAGATGTACAGATATTAAAAAAGCATTAAAAGCAAACAACCAAAATCAGTAAGTCATTTGCTGTAACAACCACGCTGTGTGGTATAAACTTTACACACCTTCGTGAAACCTTGTGTGAAGGCTGTGAAAGCTGATCCAATAGCCAAATATGTGTTTTGCTTTATAGAGAGATACAGTGTTTTCTGAAAATCAAATGGATGGAGTAGAATCTTTTTAAAGAAATATTTCATTGCTTGTGGAAATGATGAGGCTGAAGTACAAAAAGGGAAGAATTCCAGCTTGTACAAACAGGCTCATGACCAAATATCTCCTTCAAGTGGTATTTGCAAAGAGCTGCAACTTAGAAATACCAAGAATGCAATTAGAACGCAGTGGTGAGGATCTAAACTGGAATGAGCAAAAGCTGAGATGAAGGAGAAAGTTTTTGTCACCATTTTAACTTTGCTTCTCACACTCCTAACAGCTGCCTTGTCACTCACATGAAGTCTGAGTGGATTAGAAGGATTATCAAAGGCAGTATGCCTTCTAATTCTGCTTCAAAGCTAATCAAAATTGGGTACACATGCAGTTATCCAATGCCAGCATCAATCAGAGTGTGACTGACACTGACAATCTCTGAACTAACTCCAGGATGTTGCCCTACTGAGCACAGAACTATGCATCTCAAAATTCCCACTCCCATGAGACTCACCTGGACAAAAAAGAGCTCTAGCAATTCAAATTCAGATCAGTTTTTTTAAAATATATGACCAAAGCCAAGTTCAATTTTCAGCAAGGATGGCACATACTGAAATACTCCACTTTCAACAAACAGCTGAGATTTCCCAGGGACACCATCTTTTCACACACCAACCTAACTGGATATTGCTTATCTTACGGGATCAAATAAGATTCTGCTCCTGGTGTTGTACCTCCAAGTAAACGTGGTAAACAAAGGAAAAAAAATGAGGGCACCAGACCTTAGACAGAGACTGCTGCAGAGTACTTGAAGCCTGGTACATGCATATGAATGTGTTTAGAATGTGTTTCAGCCTTGGCTTCATTTCGGGTTTATTCAGAATTTCTTCCGAACTTTTAATTCAGTAGCAGTATCAGCAGCTCCTCTCTACCATTCTCTTTCACAAGATCTCAAAAGACAGACTAAATCTTTAGAAATGTATTCTGACCCTGGCCGTTAGCAGGAAACAGAAAGGAGTGAATCCATTTAAACAGTGACAATGAAACATGCAATTAACATTAAAAGAAAGATGCAACAAAACATCTTACACTAAAGGACAAAATCCTCATGACATCTAGAGAAAGCCCACAATAAAAGTAAAACACCCACACATTCACAAAAATAGCGAAGTCTGTGAAATACTGTTTATAATTGTGAACAATATGAGGAAAATTAGGTAAATAAGAAACATTATTAACAAATATTGAAGTTAATCAACATGTGGCTGAAATCAAAGTTTCAGGCATCTGGGAAAGCTACCTGAACTAAAAACTGTAATGCAAACTCAAGAAACATTAACAGTTACCAGAATATATCAAACAAGAAATCCACTGACAAATGTAGTGCTAAAATATATTAAGCCAAGCAGATTTCTAAAGTGTCTACAAATGTCAGCTGCTTAGTGCTGTTGCATTTGTTGCTAGAGTACAGTTGTCTTGGCAATGGAGATTATGTTTGTTTCCTTCATTATAGAATTTAAAGTTATTGCTGGAGAAGTTTCCCTAGATAAATGCTTATCCCTGTTTGTGCCTTCAATAAATATTTAGGAATCATCCAAGATAATGATCCCATTTGTGCAGTGTTGTCACACAAATAACAAATGTGACCCAAAAAATCATATATAGGTAAAAATAGCAAAGCTTTATTTGCTTTGAAGGCAAGGTACTGGAACTGGCTCTTGTAAGATCTTAACAAAAATCTAGTCCATAAGGCAGGTAGAAATCCTAGAAAGAATTTAAAAAGGAGTTACCAAAATGATCCTGACACTAGAAAATAAATTTTGCTATGCAAGACTGAGTTTGATGTATTTAGTTCGTTAAAAAAACAAAAAAAAGTCAATGGGATCACTTTTTACATGCAGTTGCAGAAGGAGAAGATTTCCAGTAATCAAGAGCTGTCTTTAATGATCAAGATGTAACAAAATCCAAGGATTAGAGGTTGAAGCTGAACCTTTATATTTTGTTTTGCTTTCCTCAGCACCATTATCGAGATTATTTTCTAGGCTCATCCAGGCATATTTCATCTAATTAATTTCTTACCATTGCAAGGGCATTAGGGATTAGTTCCAGTCTTTGCCTATAGCATAGTTAAACCTCATGAGGTCTAAATTCTTTGTTCTAATGAACACCTTTAAGTCTAGAATAAAGCCTTGGTAAAACTTAATGACCTGGTATAGACGATCTGAGGGTCCCTTCTGGCTTCAAACACCGGGAAACTTTGCAATCATTTCAGAAATCATATTTATTAACCTATGCTGTGCTTGATATATAAGCCACCTAGCACAGGTGATCAAAGAGAGACGTCCCCCTTGAGCCAAGAGAATATTTTAGAGAAGAGAATAAGAAATAAGTGGTGGTTAACTGAAAGCACTCCCTAAATCCCTGTATCATGAAGCACTCCATTAAAACGTTACTTTGAATCCCTAACAAGCTTCAATCCAGGCAGACTGTGTTCTTAGCCCCCAGTCCTGTAAGCACCTAATCCTACAGGAGTTCCGCATGGGTGCTCCTCTGCCCTTGGCCTGAAGTGAGAAAGATCTCATTATTAGTACTGGGGCTACCAGGAAAGAAGCCAAGTCTGTTCTCACTCCTGAAACACAACACCTTGAGAGCTGAGGGAATGCACTCTGTTACACACAGGTTCCTCTCCAGCAAGGAAGTAACGAGCTTTTCTTTTAGTATTTGTAAATGAAAACTAAGCTTTTCTTTTAGTACTTGTAAATGAAAACTAAGTGTTCTTAAAAAAGAAAGGAACTGTGTGTTCCAGCAAATAGGAATAGCTACCTGGGTCACAGAGAAGAGATGGCATGAGGAAGAATGGCATCTCAGAGAATGGACCTGTAAAACTCTGGGGTCAATCTGCTATATTTACTCTCCACATTTGCAAGGAGTACCAGAGTTTTGTCCAGTAAATTGCATTCAACATTTATGCTTAACTGAGGTTTATGCAAACTTTAGATTTACAGAACTTTAATTTTTATAGCTAATCCATCTAAAATCACCAGTATTTTCCTGGTGTGAATTTGAGAAGGCTCAAAATGAAGATAACTGTTTATTTGCGGTACTGGTTTCTCCGCTATATTAACACAGACGTTTATAAACTTGTAAGAAAGTTGTAGTAATTCTTTGTGATGAATATAGTCTCTCAAAGAATTTAATTTTTCATTGAGACAGCACCCTTATATTGAATACTAAATGTTCATGATTAGCAATATTTAAATAAACTACTTACTGATGATAAGTGGCTATATAACAGACACATATCAATGTGATGGGTTCAAAATCTCATTTAACATATTTTGGGTATTCAGTTGGTTGTTAACTGATACTGTACCATGTGGCTGTTTGAAATATCTGTTCTGAGGTTTCTGAGCTGGTGAAAAGCATAAAAAATGCAAAAACTGTGTTTTAAATACATAACCCCCAAGGTGTTACTGCATATATTTACTTAATGTTAAAATCTATGTAATAAATTACCCACTTTGACTTTCACAGGTGTTAAATAGATACAATTTTATTATTTGCCATGTAATCAGTAGAGATTAAATATCTTAATAAGACTCAATTAAAATCATCAGATATTTATGATACTCATTGTAAAGGTTCATAAAAAATAACCTGCCACTATTTATAGCTCTCCTCAGATGACAATGTTTCTGAAACAGACTGAACCTTCACTGCCACTAGCAACAATCTAAGAATAGGATAATTTAATTTGCTAGAAAGTAAAGTATAAAAGTGAAGCCTAATAGATGGTCAACGCATCAATTATTAGTTGGGTAACCAAGTGAACAAATTCTGTGGAAAGCAAAACGTGGCTACGTTCCCCCAGCAACAAGAAATTCCCCCCTAATACATACTAACCCATCTCATTATCAGTTATCCAAACAAACATGCGTGTGTAATGATGAAAATTATTACAGCACCATACAGGGGCATTTACAGAATATGATTTTTGTGATCTTCTGTCTTTGTAGTATTGATTAAATGAAGATGATAACCGCTTAGTACGAAGCGTACCTGTGCTTTTCAGTCCTCATTTCAAAGACTTGTATTGTATAAATTATAATTGGGAGGTAACCGAGAACCACGGTTTCTTATTAAACTGTCAGTTCCGAGAGAAATTTGAACTTCAAAAATTCCTTTCTTCTGTGTTTATTGTATATGTGGATCAAAAAAAGAACTGTCTGGGAACAAGTAGTCTTTGAGTAAGTCAGCATGAATTCTCTCTTACACACAAGCCACCCACCCAACATTAGAAATCTATGAAAAGATTAATAGAAGGATACTAGACCTTTATATCCAGCAGTTTTTCTGTAGAGAATCTAAGTTTTAAAAATAGATATTGAGATAAATATGCCAAGAAAAGAAAAGTAGCACGTGTGAGAAATATTTGTGCAATCCAGGAAAGTACATTTTTTCTGCTTTGTTTATTTAATAACATTACCATTTCACAATATCCACAGCAGCAATAACTGATTGAAGAGGATTTACATTATCCTAGAACATCCCAAGTTGGAAGGGACCAACAAGAACCATCAAGTCCAACTCCCAGCCCTGCACAGGACATCCCCAAGAGCCATACCATGTGCCTCAGAGTATTGTCCAAATGCTTCTTGAACTCTGGCAGACTTGGTGCCTGGGTGATATATGCCTGAGCATCACCAAATGAATGATTAGCATAAACAAAAAACCCTCACTAAACCCTCACCATCAAGAAAATATTACCACAATTGCACAGAAGATGGATATTATGGTTGATTATCACCAACAGAAAGACTTTATTTATGTATTTGTTTGCTTGTTTATTTATTTATTTCATTATTCTCTTAAGAGTGAAGAGCAACTGTTCTGAGAGTGAGGAGTGCTGGAGTGTGAGCAATGCATGTCTGTCCGCCACTAGTAAGACCTGGTGCTGTTGCTGTCACTTGTTGACACCAAGTGAGAGATAATGTGGTTTTAAACTGGCATGAATGGGTGTCTCAGTGTTGGCACTTCAAAACTCTCATTACCAAATTGCTATTCTCAGGGCTCGGAAAAGGAGAGAGCGTCTGCTCAGCAAAGGTTTGGCATTGTTTTACAGGAATTCACACCAGCCCAGACCTTCCCCTTCAGTGACTGTATTGCTCAGACCCTCTGTGGGTTTGTGCACATACAGTCACTTAAGGAAAGGACAGAGACAAGGAATCAAGGTCATTATGAGATGCAATATGGTCAAAAGTAATCTGTAATTCTCTCCTTGTCTGCTCTGCTGCAGAACCGCAGAGAATAGCTGCAGGCATATTTAGCTAGATTTTGTTTTCACTGAAAGAGGGAGTGGCAGACTGCTGAGATCACAAAAGGGATTCTTTTTTAAACACAGCATTTACTGAATAACTTCTCAGATACAGTCCCCTCGCCTTTTCAGTCGGCAAATGCCCTGCTTCCCAGCTGATCTTGGAGGAGCACGAGTGTGGCCTTTATTTTATGATATGTAACCAGTGAATTTGCAGCATTGCTTTCAGAGGTGAATTCTGTTTTTACAACTTTCACCTTAGTAGTGAGATTGCAAAGTGATAAAGGGAAGTCTCCACCTTGAAATATCTAAACTGAGGTGGAAAATGAAATTCACGCAGAACACAGCACCCTGTTAATTGAAGTCAGCAGCTGCCCGTGAATGATCCTGGGTACCCTGTGAAGCTTTCTGGAGCTGCACAATTATAGAGGGCCTGAAACACGATGATATTCCTCTTCCTGCACGAAATCCCAATGCAAAATGGAAACTGCTTGAGTCAATGGGTAATAAAAGATGCAGTCAGCTCAGTCCTCTCCCAAATGATGTCCAGAAACTGGGACTTTCTTCTATCCAGCATGAATTACAATCACAGGCAAAATAGGCACAATTTTTAACTTGTGACAACAGAATATAAGGGCTTGGTTTTAGGAATCTCTTTGAAAGGAAAATATCTGTGATGAGCGCTGTTGATAAAACAGCGCTCGTCCCTACTTGGATACTCACATTTAAACTTATGGTTAGCAAAGGCTTCTGGATTTTCCAGAATATAAGCAAAAGAATGTTCCAGAAAAAGAATATAAGCATTATTAACACGTAATTTTTCCTGAAGCTGAGAGAGTGCCAGTAATCCACACATGGTAGGACTAAATATTTTTGTTTGGCCTATGAAATTTTAGGATATGGCTATTCCTATTTTGAAATTCAATAAAACAAAATAGCTATTTTAGGTTTTGATGCAGACACTTCTTAAAGATCCTCTCTTCCAGAACTAAAATACCATTTTACGTGTATGAGGAATACCAAACCTAGGCAAGTATTTACATCAGACCTAAAGGGTGGCCATATTTCCAATCTTTAATTTTGTTTTGATATGCTGTTCTCACATCTCATTTTTCATTTGCAGTTCATGAGAATTTTCCTTTGTTACTGCAGTTTTTTAATGACTTAGTGCTCTATTGCTCTTTCCTAGAAAGCCTAAAATGCAAAAGATTTATAGAGCAGGATTTTTTTAATTGATTCTACTATTTTCCTCAAGAAAGGAAGGATGATGTCTGGCATTTTTCATTTGGACACAGTGCACTTTTATTGAAAGTTAAAGATAATGGCTTTGGCAGTTCCTTTTAAATCCAATCTACTGCTTCGTGTCCTCGAAAAGAAAATTGGAGAACATGGCCACAGTTGGCATTTTGTGATAGACTCCATTTTTCTATTGAGGGTGCAAACAGTGGCTGACATTTCTCAATTAGGTCCTCTTTTTTCCTACTGATAATGAATTCTTTTATGTGGCTTTCACTTTAAGCTGCTCTATAACATGGACTGCTCAATGCAGTGAGTCTGACAAGTAACTAAGCTGATAGTGTGAATAGCTGTTTGTTATAATTTCATAGTCTTTTCTGTAATTGCAAATGACACCATCCTTTGTTCTAATACATATAGTTGGGAAATTTGGATTTATTTGTGTAACACTCAATGAAATCATTCCTTTAACTGTAACACAGACAATTATAATAATAGACTTTTCCCCCTACTGTTTAGCAACTAATTTTACAGACAATTAAATTACACTAATGAATAGATTAATCAGCTTTAATGTGAATCAATATCCTTGTTTTCACTGTATTTTATTTAACAGCAAAATATGTCAACTTCACACGTACATATAGTAAGATATCTACTAACCATTTATATCAATGTCTGTTATTCAATTAACCCACTTTTTATGGATAATCAATCTACATTAATTTGGCTAGGGTGTTCACTAATCAGATTAGGGATGTGCACATGCACAAATCAATTGTCTTTTAAGAGGCATACTAGAGGAATCACACAGCACTGGCTATGCCGATTGTGCCTAACTTTTCAGTAGAAATAAGAGAAATAAAAAATTACTGCTATGCTGAAATTTGAAAATTCTCACAATTTTTTTTTATTTCCTGCAGGGTCTGTTAGATATATTTATGCAACTGTCCTAAAATACATGTTACAAATAAACTTCTAAGGAAGTTTCCTCTGAGGTCTATTCTCACAAAACTTAAAAGCATGAACTTCCTTTTTTAATTTACTTTAAAGCCTAGAAGTTCTTATTTCACCCAGCAGCTATATCAGGGATTTTTTATTGGTATGTTCAAAGATTCAAAAAGATTTCGAAGAACTAATATCATCTTATTGTGGCCATGCAATAAAATGATCTGCCTTAGAAACAGTTTTACGGTCTTTGGCCTAAGAAACTATCACCCCGGTAAATGAGGAAAAGGCCCAAGATTCTTTAGACAGAATGTTATGGATGCAGAACAATTTGACTGTCCAGCCCCCAGTAACGCACCTTTCCGTCTTTGCTTTAATGTAACTTCCCTCATCAATGCTGTCTTCACCACAAGACTAGGCTGGTTTAAGCTCTTGTGCTGTCCCTGCACGTTCATTCACACAACAAAGCAACTGAGCTCCCTCCCAATGCCACGCAGCCGAGGAGATCTAGGACGGCACTGAACACTCTTCCACATCTCAGGATCAGATTTAAATATAATCTATCCATCTTTGAAAATCTGCTGGGTTTAAGAGGTCAGCTCGTATTTAGACTATAATTGGAAGTTGCTATTCAGAGTTTTCTTGGAACATACCGTAATCAAAACAGCCTCAGTGAGTTTTCTGACCAGTATGAGATTTGCCTAAGCAAGGACTAATCAAACTACAATAACATCCAGGTTTATGCAAATAATTTTTTGATTAAGAACCAGATTCTCCAGTAGATGACTAGCAAGAAAGAAAAAAAAAATAAACTGAGTTCATTAAAAAAAACAAAAATTAAAAAAAAAAAATATCAGTTTTAAGCTAATTAACTTTAGGTACCTGTAAACAGAAAGTATTTTGAAGCTTATGTGTACCCTCTACAGTGTGAACACATTTTGGAGTAGCATCTTTTTCAGAAGACAAAGTGAAGGATAACCCTCAAGGGCAGAGTTGCAAGCTCTTTTAAGACAAAATAGAAATGCCAGTCAAAGTGCAGATGGTTTTTCTCCTGAGAGGTGATTATTTTTTCATAGATACTTTCCTAGAAGGATGGCTTAAATACATCAACTAAACTTCATAGTAGCATTGTAATAGCGGAAACCAAAAGGAAATATATCTCAGGTATAGCTCTTCTCAAGCACTTTCAAAATACATTTTCTATCCTGAATCCAAAAAAAAAACCAAACCAACTAAAACCAAAAAAACAAACAAACAAAAAACCCAACAAACAAACAAACAAACAAAACCCCCACAAACCAAAAAACAACCAACCAAACTAAAAATGAAACAAAACCAAACAATGCACCTTTCTTCCTTCTCTGTGAACTAGAACAAACTTAACTTTACAGGCCTGATGAACCTTAACTTATGGTTGTATCTCCACTGTCACATATATTTTCAGAGTCAAGCCTTCTTTTTAAGCCATGTGAAAATATTTAACTACTTAATGTTTAATTGTAGAAATGATAGCCTAAAAAAACCCAGAGGAGTTGTACAGAAGCACCTATCTCAGATATATCTATTTCAGTTACAGACTAATGTTACTTAACAAACTGCCAGATAGGGAAAAGATTTATATGCATCAGTTTATGCTGATATCAAAATCCTCAGTTTATCACAGTACAACTAATTGGACTTCAGAAAATTACTTTGTTTAATAAAGAAAGTACTAAATTTTACATGTTATGGATTAGTTTAGTTAGAGAAGTTAAAAAGAGTAGGGTTGATTTATCCCACTAGAGAAAGGGTTTTGAATAAAAATAAGTATTTCTTTAATAATCGTTCTTAATCTTACAGAAAAGGAAAAAAAAAAGGTACACCAAGAAAACTCCAAAGCCTGTGTTATGTGTTGGGCAGGTTAGGCAAGTTTAAGTTCTCTTTAGGTTTGAAAGTTGCTCTTAAGGCATGTCCTAAACTGTGTATGGTATTGTTGTAGCGACATTCTGGTGAATAGCAATTTTACTGTGGTAGGAATTTTCTATAATTTCCTGCTTTTCATGTTCATAAGATTAGTTGCAGCCCATGTAAATTTATAAAGCCACTGAAGACCATCTCCATAGATCGAATCTTTATAAGTCACAATATAGCAAAGAAAAAAAAGTCTAACCCATGCTGAAGCAATATGCCTCAAGAAAAAGTTCTTGACAAAATTGTTCCTAGCAGCTACCTCTCTAAAATAAAACTTCAGCTACCACTGCCTCTGTACATGAGGAAAGCTTTTATAATCACTCGAGCAAACAAGATAGCCCACAGCTTGTCTAACCTGCTGTATTAATTCCAAAAGATCCCTGCAGATCTTGCAGACACATACTGGGGCTGGGGTTTTAAAGATATACAGGTACTCTCTACCCTGAGGAGCTCCACACAGGAATACCTACGCTTTATTTCACCTTCCTGCTAATCAGACCCACAGGAAGGCTCAAAAATTATACAAAGAGAGAAAATATCTCTAAACAGACTTTAGAAGCTAAAAAACCAAACTAATCTCAAACCCTGTAAGACACCTGACTATGCTCGTCATGAGCATTTAGCTCTTCTGAAGCTGAACATTTAAATCATTCCCCTCCTCATCTCCAGGGGAAAAGTCCCTCTGATAGTTCATATCTTGAAAATCTGACTTGAAATGTTGAATGATGCCTTTCAGATTCTCAGTCTTCACGATCTGGACATATAGAAATCCAGATCTCTTACCCCCTGAGAAATTATTGCAGCTAATGATGAAATTCTATTGCTAAAACTAATCCCGTTAGTGTAAATTTATACCAGTTGGAATAGGGTCTCTCATCTCAGGTGGCTGCTTTGCTACTCGACCTTATGGAAGAGATGAGAGCTGGCTCCTATTATCTGTCTTGTTTGGATTTCATATTAAGTATCCATCTAATGGAAGACGAATAAGTAGTCTACTAAATCAGAAATAAAACTTTTCTGGATTAATAATTTAACAGTTAGATTAGAGAATTTGACTTATGTTTGTTTCCCTAGGTGGTACAACATTTCATGGCCAGTTATAGAGTTCCTTGGTTTTAAGAAAGGGCCTTGGAGGTAACTCCACTTATAGTTCTTTTACTGTTGGGTAACAGTTATGCCTCTATCCCACAAACGAGAGATGTATTTGAATTGCTGAAACTTTACAGAATCTAGAATGTAAGTTTAGTAAGACCTTTAAGTAGAACGTATTCGTAAGAAAGTAGCCCCCAAAACTGTTATCATTGCAGTGAAAATCAACAGAAAGTGATTTGGGGAATCGTTCCTACTGTTGGACTTTTTATGGTTGCTATCTCTTTGTAAGGTAAGTTTTTATCAAACTCCTTCAAAAATATGGCACTTGGAAGTTCCTCCTCTTTTGACATTGTTACCTGACCGTTTTGGGGAAGCATTTCAACTGAAGGCAAGAGGCATGACAAAAACAGCAAAAACAATTGTAATAGTAAGTCTACACCTAGGCTGAGTGGTTGTAATATCCAAGAATCTCAACCTCACACTGCAAAGTTAAGACCTAGAAACAGGATGGAAAGAATAGTTTCAGAGGATTCTATGATGTTGAGGGATGAAGAAATAGCTTAAGAATGTCACAACAGTGTTGGTTATCACCATGAAATGATCTTAAAAACTGAAATGATAAAAACTTAAAAAAACTGCCCTAATGAGGCAGAGAAACAAATGGCTACTGAAATGAGGATGCAGCTGATTTTACAAGATCAGTGGCAGCTGGAATTGTGCCTTGCCACCCACCAGGAAAAATGACAGGACCTCCAGCCCTGACAATTGCATGCTGTGAGTAAGATGCTGCAGAAGGGGGTAAAACAACCAGGTGGCCCAGTAGCTGCTCAGCTAAATTCACCAAAGCAAACTTTAAAATGCAGAATTCAGCTGTATTTTTAAGTTATTCCGCTTGATCTAGCTTCTTGCTTTGGTTTTTTTTAAAAAATTTAATTCAAGTTTTGAGTTGTGATCTGCTGTGCATCAGAAAGTCTCAATTTTTGAGGTCAAGGCTTACAGTGGTGTTTAGGAGAGGTTTCTTTAAATTTGATCCTGCTCCTTTTTCTTGCTAATTACTTGAGGCAGTTAAAAGGTATCAGAAACATTCAGGACCAGACCAAAATTTCTAAATGAATGCAGATAACTGGAAATAAGGTATTCTGAAGTTACCAGAAATAATCTGGATAACATTTTTGGACTCAACACATAAATTTAAACAGTTGTAATATTTTCCTTCCCACCCCAAGACAACTTTTAAGCCCTACCCTATTCAACTTTTTTCCTTTACAACTTCTGCCCTCATTCTAATTTATCCTTCTGTTTAAGATGATGACATTCCTATTATTCCTTACACATTAAAATCACAGAAATATTACAGCAAGTGAACTGAGAGATTTTCAAGGGAAGCAAGGGCAACTGAGTACCCAGTTACTATTCAAAGTCCATAGAAGTTGGATCCTTGACCTTTTTTATGTCATTCCATTCCCTCTTCCCATAACTTTGAGCTTCATTTCCTTTGGTCAATTTTTTTCTTAGTACAGAAATAGAAAAAAAACATTTGAAGCAATGGGAATAAAAAAAAAAAAGGAGACTTTTTCTAGTTTTCTGAAACCAAAAAATAGTCAACATCTGCTGCAGCTTACTTTATGTGACCTTTTCACACTGCTTTCACTCATATGAGAGGAAATAGCACAGCAAGTAAATATACTGCTGTTGATCTGGAATACCAGTGATGTCAATGTTTGTGGTTATCAAGAACACAATGAATGCCCTTGACACTTAGGGCTATAAGAAATGAGGTTTTTTCAGTTATTTTAGTTTCTTGCTTCATTCTTTACCAGGGCATTATTAAAACTGAAAGCTTCACAATTTTCTCATTCAAAGACCTTTTCAATAGTTAAGAATACGCTTTCAAGCCATAACTGTATCAGGATGTGTGGTTGTGCCTTTGTCAAGAAAATATATACACTTTTTGTTTGTGATGCTGTCTAAAATCTTGACAGCTAAAGAATTCATCTTTGGAAGTGTAGATTCATTTCTGCTGTTGGTTGCAAGTGAGTAAAAGCCTCCCTTTTATAGGTTGGATCCAGTGCCACATTGATTATGCAAATAGCCTTTGTGAATGCCTCAGGCACGCATTGCTGGAATTGGAAGGCAAGTATCTCGGAAGGCAGGCCTGAATTTTGAAACCAATGAGTTGTTCTTATATTCCAGCATTAGTAAATGATAAGCTACTAAGAAATAAGCTACTAAGGTCTCCGAGGAGACCTTGTAACCGTTCCTGTACCTAAAAGGGGCTACAAGAAAACTGAAGAGGGACATTTTACAAGGTCATGTAGTGATAGAACAAGAAGTAATGGCTTTAGACTAAAGAGGGTAGATTTAGATTAAATATCAGGAAGAAATTCTTTACTGTGATGGTGCCAAGAAAATTGATCAGATTGCCCAGAGCTGTCGCTGCCCCATCCCTGAGAGTTCAAGGCCAGGTTAATGGGGGCTCTGAGCAACCTGGTCTAGTGGAAGGTGTCCCTGTCCATGGCGGGGGGTTGGAACTGGATGATATTTAAGGTCCCTTCCAACCCAAACCATTCTATGACACTCTGATTCTGTAAAATCTGTTCCTTTTCTCCTTCTACAAGGTGCAACTGGCTCAGGATGTCTTAAATACAGATTTTCTTTACAGGAGAGGCATGATAACAGTGCTTATACTGTGAGATGTCATTTTTTAATTTAAAAACTGTTTTTCCCTATGGGAAAAATACTTATTTTAATTAAAAACAAACAAACAAAACCACATAACATAACTGACTTTGTTGAAAAAGATCAGATTAAAAATAAGATAATTGTCCTGAATGCCTCTCTTTCTGCCCCTTACTACCCCAACACTACCTCAGCTTTCTATATTCTATTTTGATAAAGGAAGAAAGGTCATAAAATTTGGAGATTAATGTGAGGAAAATAAATAAATAAAAAGACATCAAAAAGAGCTGCTTCTGGTCAGCTCTCACGATGATGATCCTATCCAAGCTCTTGCTTCTGCTGTGAAACTTTATTACTGGTCTTCCAGAAATGTCAGGCTCTAAAGATGGTTTCTTTGTGAGATCAAACGAAGGCTTTGCCAACAAAACTGAGATACACCTTAGGGGAAAAAGATTATTGAACTATAAATTTCCCCGTAAGAAAAGCTAGTTGCATCTTTACAAATGTGGAGGCTGGGAGCTACTGAGTGGAATTTAGAAACTATGCTGTAAGAGACTGAAATATTACAGGTTCATGACTAAGAACCTGCCATTTGCAAAAGCAGCAGGTGCTTTGTTGAGGCCAGGTTTGCACCTCAAAGCCAAAGAAGAGGAGCGTACGCTGGAATGGGATGGGGGTGACAACAGCTCTGCTCCGCTACCACACCTTAAAATGGAGACGCTGTCTGGGGTTGCACAGAAAGCAGCCTAAAAGGTCTGTAGGAAGGAATATGACAAGTCTATGCACCCAACAAAAGTGAAATTTATGTTTTTGGTGATGTCCTAGTGATGATAAAAAAAGATTTTAGGTCTGGAGAGAGAGAATGTTTTAATAATAAAAAGTTCATATAAGGAGAATGCTATATTTTTTGGTATTACTTTCAAAAGCATTTAATAACTTTTTCACTTCTATCTTACAGTCATGTGGTTGCATTAATTTCCAGAAGTATTTAGCAACTTCTACAACTATTTTGTAGTGTACGTGACTGTAATGCAAATAAGTTTTGGAATCATTCTTTGAATAAGGATTTTATAATGTGTTAGGCAAGATGTGGTCATTCATATAGGAAAGATGTAAGAAATAAATACTATCTGTGACATAAAGCACTTCTTTTTATTAAAGTTGCATAAAGATCCTTGGAATATGAGACACTTCAGGTGATCCTTAATTTAGCAGAGTATCAAACTAGTCAGTTACTCATTGAGAAATTAGTTTTTTACAAGCCGTATAACAAACTGTAAGCCAGCTAGGTCAAGAAAATACCAGAATCTATAATAAAGCCAACTGGAGTGAATATGAAATATTCCATGAAAATTTGGATATTTTTTCATGCCTCATTACCACTGGGATTAAATCAGGACTTAACGCTTTGCAAAATAAATGACAACAATAAAGCCCAATTCTGAAATGTTAAGCTGTTAATCACTTCAGGTGTGGAAACTCCAGGTGAATTTCCAGCTGCACTTCATAAGGCAGCAGGTTACAAGGTATTCTGAGATGAATATTTCTCAGCATTTCCATCTGGAACTGTTCCACGTCGTATCAATAACTAAATGTTTATTGGAGCAAAGATGTGAACTACTGACTTCCTCTTTCCAAGTGAGTGCCTTGAATATTGTCTGTTGAATATTGCTGCCATCTTTGGCCAAGTGAATGAGTTACTGAAGATGGAATAGCACCAGAAAGAGTTGTTAATAAAGTCTCACTCTCACTGTCTCTCGCCAATGTTCTGGTAAAGTGATGAGGGCACATTTGACCTTGCATGAATGTCCTTCTGTTAAGTAGCAGTGAAAGTTCAGAATTATTTTAAATCTCAGAAATAAAACATCACCTGGGATTTGAAATTCTGAAAGCTTGTGATTCCTATCTTGAAAAATCATATCTTTCTGAGACATTTTAGAAAGAGTAAGCATGTTACTTTATTAAGGAGGAAAAACCTATCAATGGAAAATTATTTTCTAGGCTCTACCTTAAAGCCAAAGAAAGGCTAATTCCCACTGCAGGGAACTAACTTGAAGTTATTTGTGTTTTATTTAAAAAAATACTTGCTAGGAAACACATAAGGACTGAATACGATCTCTCTCTTCTTCATGCTCAGATCAGCCTGGCTATACAGAATCCCTCTGGATTAACCCCTGAATCTGGTGTGGAAATAGAATGTACTGAATGTTTGGGAGAAGAGAATGCTCTACAAAAGCAACACTTAGAAGATGACAAATAGCAAGTGGCTTCTAAAACAAATTCAAGAAGTGGAAAAAGAAACCCAGAAAAAACTGCTTGAAAAAGTTAACCAGTAGGAGACTTTTAAGAAAATTCACAAATAGCAGTGAGACAAGAAAAAGGTAGAAAAGCAACTGCTAGAAAAGCTAAGCAGCAGGAAATATAGCTACAAAACAGTAATAAAACAAGAATAAGACAGGGAAACAGGAACTGAGGGAAGTTAACCAGTAAAAGATTTCAGACAATGAAAAGTAGCATTTATACTAAAGTAAGCGAGGAAAAACAACAGCTGGGAGAAGATAAGGAAGATCATGGTGAAATCAAAGAAGAATTCCTTTTCCATGAGGAAACAAACTTCAGTTCCTTTGGCACGGACCAAAGGTACGTATTCTGTCAGGCTCAGATAGTGACAGGGAAGAAACTACTGTACAGAACTGCTTGCATAGAAATGTCACTTTCAAAAGATAATGCTCTATAACAGTTTCCAAGGTTACGAATAGAAAAAAGAAGACATATACATAACGTTTGTTTTACGTCTTCAGAAGACTCTCACTCTACATGTGGCTGGACTTTTAAGTAAAATCAGCTTCCTCATACTCTACAAAGATTTCACAGAAGACCAGCATGTACTGGGAGAGCTCATTAACTTCCACTGTACACATGAAAGAAACATTGCCATGAGAAAAACCAGCGTGGTTCCAAACAAGGAGATAGCAGGCTGGAAGAACAAGAAGTGAAAGTCAAGACAAAGCACCAAAACCAGGAAAACAAAGGAACTGCAAGAGTAGATTAGGAGTAAAAAGTGGTTTCTTCACTTATTTAAAAAAAAAAGAAAAAAAAAAAAGTTATACCAAAACTTCAATTTAGGAAGGTAGAGCTGGAATGTGGCAGGATAATCAAAATAGATTTATGTGAAGATGGTTTTTGTCATGATTCATCCAAGTTTTGATCAAGTTGCTTAAAAGGTTTTTGCATGCTGGGAAAAAGTACAGAAAGGTACTCAAGCTTCTCTTCCTGGAAATGCGGGTGCATGTGCCACATATTTAACCAGGTATTGAGGCTGACACGCAGCCAGCTGTCACCAGGGTGAAAAACTACAAGGATTTGCATGGGAAGTGTCTTGTACAGCTCATCTGCCTTGCTGTGCAGACAGCATTTCCAGCTCTGGATTCAAGTGAATGGGAAGATGCTCCCTTGCACAGATGCAAACTTCCATGCATAATTTTTTGGGGTGTACCTTACCTCTGTTGTGAATATGGTTCTTCCTTGCCACCAGATTAATGCTTTTGACATTATCTTAATGACAAAAGACGTGGAGAAGTCTGGAAAAATGAAAGGATACAAAGGAAGAGAAGTCAAGAATACTCTTAATAATAATTTTGCTTCAGAAAAGTACCAGACAGACTTCTCATAGATGACTGAATTACTTGTTTAGAAATATCATTTAAATCGGATAAGTTCTGTGAAGCACTAGATGAGAATTAAAAATTAAAATTTGTGAAAGCAAGCCACCCTAACTTCCACAAAGAAGAATGGAATGGAGTTTAGGGCTGCATTCTGAAACCTTCCCTTAAAAAAAAAAAAAAAAAAAAAAAAAAAAAAAAAAAAAAAAAAAAAAAAAAAAAAAAAAAATCTGTATAACATTGTATACATAAATATAAGACATAAAATATTGTTGAACTCCAAATGATATTTCCTATCTGACACAGAGTTGTGCTCAGCAGAAACACAATAACAAGCTGGCATATTTAGAATTCGTTCTGATTGAATACAGACAGAATTCATCAAAAGTACTCCAGGCCAAAGTGATCCACAGCCGCTAAGAGTCTTGTTTCTTCCTGCCTGTGCAACATGTATAAATTGCACACAGTCTCCCTTGGGAGAGGGGACAAGAAAAAGGGAGAAGGGTCCTGCAAACTCCTGTTTCTGTACTCCTTTGCAGATGGACAAAGACTAAGCCCCAGATTTTATAGATAAACATTTTTTTAAAAAAAAAGTTGTAGAAAATACTAAACCTTTGTCTTCTTTTATCTTCTCAAAGATGCCTGTTTTCCAACTTTTCATTAATAGGTGAGAATATGAAGATCAGTCCAGGAAACCTATTCAAAGAGAAGAATGTAAGCATTTGAGTAAAGGTATGGTAACAAAGAATATGCGAATATTATTTGTGGAGGGGATCTCAGAATACAGCAGGGCAAAGTTTTCAGCACATTGCTCAAGACTAGGCAGCACTGAAATGATTCCCATGTGTGTTCTGTTCTCATATTGTGACTTTTTAGTTGAAATAGTAATTCTGACGTTTTCTGAATGATGGGTTAGGTTTTATTATTACTATTTTTTTATTTGAAATATTAGAATTTGGTTTTTTACATAATGTTTGAATTTAAGGAGTTAAAAAAGTACTCCTGATCAAAGCACTCTGTCAGTTTCTACTGGTTTGAAATGCTAGGGGCTTTGTAGCTTAATTTTTAGCTAACAATTATATTGCTTCATTTCTCATTATTAAGCAGAGAGACTTATTTGGTGGGAAGGGCTCAGGGAGGCAGAATCGGTGGTTGTGCTCAGATATATGAAAACAGAAGCACACAGGAGAGAGAGCAAAGATTTGATGCCATGTAATTTTTCTATGGTATGCAAACCGATAGAAGACAGTTTACTCTCCATCTGAGCTGTTATCTGGGTGGGTGCTGGTATGTTTTTGGCTGATCAGCTGGATAAACACGGACCCACTTCTGTATTAATGAAACCAAATACAATCTCATAGTTAATTCAGTGAGAACAACAGCATCTCTCTTTGTCTGACACTGTTTCTTTTCTTTAGCTGTCTCTTTAGCTAAATTACTTTTTTAGAGGTTTAAGATACAAACTTAACTAATGAAAAGTAAAAAGCATATGTATTTGGCAATCCTTTTTTTTTTTTTTTTTGCACGTCTTAGAACTTTTAGTCATAGAAGAACAAAAAAGTATACACATATACACACCGCCACCCCAAAGCCACAACACAACAGAAAAATAAACAACCTTTCATTTACAGCTGTAGTTTCCAAGTCCTTGAGGAAAGACAGGCAAATGCATGGAAGGACAGACTTTACTGATGAGTTCTTAAGCCTAAGGCAAAATCGACACCCTAGAAATAAAAGAAATAGAACAATTTACTTTTTCCTTTATGAAGAGTGATCACTAAGTATTTATTAATTTTATTAAAGGTTTTTTAAATTTGGGGTTGTTTTCAGAGAAAAGTGTTGATACCCTCGCAGAAAAGCAGCTTTTGCACATTCTGGAGGAAATCTCTACTAACTGATTTCTTTGGGATACTGGTTATAACAAGCTTTAGAGAGCAGGAGATATTTCTCTGGTACCTAGTCCAAACAGACCATGCCTCTGGCTGCTCTGAGCAATAAAAGGGGACTTGTGGTCATATCATTCCTAGCAATCAGGATAGAAGTGATTTGGCAGAACTGGTGGAATGAATTTGCGTCACATTATAATTTTATCCCCGAGTAACTAATTGGTCGGCGCTGTGTTCATCTCAATTACTGGTTTTTTGTGTCTGTCTTATTAATATGTACTGACAGAGGAGAAGAGTGACTTCCCCAAAGGGTGGAAAGGCCAACTTGGAGTCTGGAGCGTGACTGCTGGATGACATTCACAAGATCTCTCCTCAGAAATACTGTAAGACTGGCTCTGCATGCCTGGTCTCCTTCCCAAGAAGGACACAGAATTCAGGTATAAACCTTCATCTTGGTGTTGGCTCCCTAAAGTCTTCCATTCTTTTTTGCTACAATTTACACAAGACAAAAGCATCAGAGAGATTCCTTTAGATCAGTTTTGGAAATGCTTAAGAGCATTCAAAGCAACGCAACAAAAGTGAGTAAATGGCAATAAGTGAAATTGCCACCATATCTAACATTACTAATTTATATTTAAATGAAACTCCACAGAGAAATTAGTGCATTTTCTTTGATATTTTCCTTTAAAGTAGGACTCCAAATGATGATAATGTTGTCACATTGATTTCAGACATTTACCAAATATATTTAATTTTTAAATTTTAAATTTTAAAATTATCTTTAAATTTGATTTTTAAAACCTTCATATCTTTACATATGATAATTCAAACCCTCAAATCTACAGAATTCAAAGATAATTCAAACCCTCAAATATTCATCTGCATTTTGAAGAAAAATTTTCTTTCAATTTGGATACAGATCCATTTTAAAATTATTTGCAAGCAGAACTTACATTTTAAGCATAGATATGTTACTATACATGGTTTAGTTTGCATCTTACTGTGCTATTTAAAAAATATGTTCAAAAAAACCACCTTAACCAAGGAATATTAGCCACCTAAACAGAATTTTTTGTTCAATAGGCTTTTATTTTCTACTATTCACCTAAAAATGTTTATGGAACATGGGCCCTAATATTCCTCAGATTGGACATCATCCTTTTAGCCTCCTATTTTCAAATAAGTCTTCTCTGATTCCCCTCAACTTGGTAAGCTGAGATTTTGTAATGAAATATCTTTGTTTTCATGTGTTCTCAGGGCATGGGAAGTGTTTCTCTTTCTTTTAGTATATACTCTGCAAAAATACACTTATCAAAGTATTTTAAACAATACAGAAAATGCAGAAATAATAAAAACCACTTGGGTAAAAATTATAAATTCAAACAATATAATCAATAACAGATAATATTTAATTACATTAAAATGTAAAGGAAATCATCTGTCTCTTGAAATCAATCAATTTTGTTGACCCTCCTTTGTCAGCACACCCAAAGATGGCTTCTCCCTTCTGACTCTTTTCTGTCTTTTTCTCCTTCCCCTAGGCCCTATCTTTCAAGCCCAAACCAGAAATCAGCTCTTTTGATATGCCTGTCATATCATACTTCCCCACCAAGGTGTCTTTCCAGTTGTTCTGGCTTATAATATCAAACAATCCCTTCAATCCATAGCTCTTGGTGGGAATATCCATAACTTGTTTCAGTGACATTTTTTTTCTTCTCAGTCTCAAGACAACTGTGTAATGTGAAGAAAAAGTTTGTTAGTAACTCTTATTAACCATTCAATATTTCAGTCAAGGAAATAGCTCCAGTCCAAAAGATTTAGGAGGGTAACTTACAGTTTTTCATAAAATATTAAAAAAATATTATTATTACACATTCAGTATCACTAGTGACCTTTATTAGCTGATCACATTCGAAAGATTTGCTTATATCTTTCCACTTTCCAAAAATTATTGTTTCAAAAGCAGACACAAGGGTAAAGATGATATTCATTTTAAGACAAAACACGGTGACACTTTGAGGATCTCTCTAGGTCCCTTCCAGCTCATGATATTCCATGATTCCATGGCACTTAAAGCAAATGACCAACCAGTGCAGCTGTGCAAATGTGAACAAACCCCTTGGGGTCACAGTTCATCTTCTGCGACATCAGACATCAACTTCCGTCACTGCCTGAAGTTACAACACTAACAGCAATTATTCTGTTTGCAATAGGTGTATGTTCTTTAGCAAACTGCAGCTGTCCAACTCAAGAACTTCCTTTAACAGGTTTTTGAAGAGACTGGTAGCTTTGGGCAGTTCACCTTGTTTTGCTGGCCTTGAATCCCGAGTTCAGCATATACACACACCGTAGAAAATTGCGGGTGATCTCACCTTTAGACATCTTAAAAGCTATGGCTTAACTGACTATCCAGGAGTAAATCAAATACATTTGGGCCAATAAGGCACAGCCTCGAGTTCCTCCTATGCCAATGTGTGCTGTTCTTTGTCCTGGACAGATGCAGTCTGAAGGTGGAGATCAAGAGCAGTGACACATGAAACCCTTTTGCTCCTGTTTAGACAGGCTGCTGGCTGATCCAGGTGTCACAACACAATTGAATTTCTTCCCTTCAGGATACAGATAAGTTGAACATGGACAGATTAAATGTCTATCTCAATAATTTATGGAAAAGGAAAAAATATGAGAAATAAAGCTGAGAGACAATGTTATTACTTAAGAATAATTTTTTTAAACTTAGATATTTAATATTCAGTTTTTTTCTATGGTAGGAGACTTTCCTTGACATTTCTAAATTAAAAAGTGAGTATGTTACATAAACTGAGCAGTAACACACAGCTTCAGAGGAGTATTTTTGCCTTTTGCTGTATTTCTCCTAATGTTCAACTTACAAGCTACTGAAATTCATACTTTTTGCACTTACAAGACAGAAACATTCATAACACTGAGACCTGAAATCTCAATGCTGTGCTTCACCAGCTTGTTAGTGTGTAATCCTTGCACCCCAAAAGACAGATTGTTCAGTAAAAGGCATAGTTGTATGTGGGATGGAAAAATCAAGTAAGGGGTATTTCAAATCTCCAAGTGCTTTGCTAGTGAAGTGTAATTTATGCAGTCAGTTAAATATCTAAGAGAATCTGATGAAATATAACTTAATTCCAACTCACTCTTTAAAAATCAAAACCTAAATGTAGTTCTCTTCTTTCCTGATTTTATTCTGAGGCTGCAAACAAAATTTAAAAAAAGAACCAACAAAACTAAACAAAAAACCCACAAACAAACAAAACCCCAAGGAACAAAACAACACAAAAACCTCCAACACCAAAAGACAACAACAAAAGAAAACCAAACAAAAAAACCCCCAAAACAAACAAACAAACAAATCCAAAAACCCTCCAAGCCCTCAAAAAAAAAAAAAAAAAAAAAAAAAAAAAAAAAAAAGAAAAGAGAAGCAGTTAATAAAATATTCTGCACAAATTATGTGAATTTTTCATTAATTTACTCTGAATGAAGGATGGAGGGTACTGGTTTTGAATAAAACATATGATCTGGTGATTAATCAAATCCCTTTTCTGATGGAAGCAATAATCTGTCTGGAACTTGAAGGTTATACAAGGACAAAAATTAATGCAGTGAAGAAAGTAGTATTCCCAGTCTGAAAGCATCTAACACTGACTTATTCAGGGAGAAAAAAAAGCATATATTTTTATCTTTGAAAAAGGATTCCTAAATTAAGGTTATCTTTGGAGTAGATAACATTAGATATATGTGACCACTGTAGTAATTTAAATAATTTAATTGTCTATCATTCAATTAATCATTTGAGTAAAACTCTTTCTATTAAACACAGTATAAGAGCAGGTTGTGTATTTCCAGGACATTTCAACTTCCTTTAAAATTTTTATTCCATAGGAGGTGGTCCACTACATAAACCAGTAGAAGGAAGCATATTAATTTGTAAAATTCATATGACTGTAGCTGAAGTTGTTCATTTGCTTAAGTAACTTGCTGGATTCAAAATTTTGAAAAATATGCATTTCATACAGAGCTTGTACAAAATCAAGTTCCTTATTCTATCCCTCCATTCCCCAGATCAGTCCTCTCAAATGATTTCAGAAATGCTCTGATGATGTATTATATTTGTGGCCCAACAGATTTTGATTTGTACTGCTGGAGTCCTTACATCAAACTGACAAATAACAATTCAATTGTTGTTTGCTTAATACCTTTGGTAGCTGCAGTGAAAATACTGATTTCTGGTTAACACTTGCCAGTGAAAATTAAAGCAGTGATGCAATAATTCCTTTGTCTAAGCAGCCTTGAGATGCCCTTTTTCTTTTTTTTTTTTTTTAGCATGGGGTAAATTAAAAACTTTATAACAATTGTATCTTGTAAATTGTATTTTAATTATATATGTCATTCTTTAAGAAGAAAGAAGTTTACTACTGGAAATTTTGTGAATAATAATTATCGTTTAGCTGATCTACAGATCATTAACAATTTCTTAATTTTTTACTGTTGGAGCAATGACTGGTAGATCTTCAACGTAATTGCTAATGCCAATGCAGTGAATAATGGCCACAAAGACAAACAGAAACATCAGTTCAGCATGAACTTCAAAATAGATCTGCCTCAGAAAGGACAACTGAGTTGCCACTACAGTATATCATGATGTTGTCAGTTAATTACCTTCAATGCCTTAAAATCTTTAACAGAAAGACATCTCTCCATCCTTTTGCAGCGAACACTTCATATAGCTTTGATGATGTAATGGCACTGCACCAAACCCTAAACAAACAATTCAAAACAGATTTATTAAAACAATTATTAACATTTCAAATGTTTGAAAGAAAACTGTTCCGTGAAAAATTGCATAGCAATATAACACACCGGAAAGTATTTGAAACTAAAGTATGTCAGTCTAGGCGGAATAAATGTTATTTTTATGATCCATCATATTTCTCATTTAAAAAAAAAAAAAATCTTTGGGTCCTCTAAAATGAAAACCAGGTGTTAACAACTAGAATAGCATTTTGTCCAATTTCTTCCTTTCATGGTTATGTTCATTGCAGATACATATGACATGGTATGTCTGTTCCACAAAACCACATACTTGCACTCAGCAATTTGAGGATGCAGTACGTACAACATCTTTTTAATGTTAGGCACAGATTCAAGATTTCCGATAGCACTGAAGCAGATGGATCTTAAATATCAGTCCAGTGGATTTAATGGTCATTTGGTCAACTGTTAATTAACTGCAGACAACTAAAAACATGAAGTAAAAGTTAATCAGAATTTAAGGTGAAAGATGTTTCCAACAACTGCTTCTTCTAAGAGATTAAATCTTGAAGTCTATAAATACATATTTAAGCCCAATTAGGTTGCCTTTGAAGAGAATTTCTGTTCAACTGTGGCAACTCGTTAATATGGCATATCCAATGATAAGAAAACTGTTCTATAGTGAGGAAACAGTCAACCACCCTCAACAGCATCCATCATAAATACATGTCTTCATCAATTAATGTTTACAGAATGAGTAGAAGATAAAAAACACTTTTTAAAATGCTATTTGTTGCAAATATTAATCTAACAATTGTTTTAGGAGCCTATTGTGAAGATTACCCTTCCAAACAGCTTATAAAATGTCCACAACAGATGTTTTCCAGCTAAAGTCACCTGATACAGGACATTGGTATAAATGCCAATGTGTAACAATATAATCTGTACAATTAATGTGAAATATTAGATTTTTAGAAGGAAAAATAGAACCAAAATCCTATGGTAGTTTTCAATATTCTAATGATTAATAGATTATTTCAAGTTATTTTAGGCTAAAGGACAATAGTATGTTACATATAATTCATACACGCTAAAGAATATTGAAAGAGCTCTTATTTTTCCTTAGGGTTTTTATCAACTAACCTTCTCAAGTTTACTTTTACAATTATGACATTACACAAGCCCTGGGAAAAAAATAAATAGCAGTTTTACAGTATCCCCTGACATTTACTTTTATTCTTTGTTATTCAGATGCATTAGCTTGTTTAGCTACTGTGACATTTAATACAAGAAATATATCTTACACATCTAGTTAGAAAGGTCTACCACATACTTAAGGGGATGATGACTAGGTTCTACTAATCTATATTTTAGAAGTTTTTTATTCACTCTTCCGAAAAGCTATCTCATGGCTCAGATTATGAAAACATTTGCTTTAAGTGCGGGCTTGATCAAAAGTACCTTGCGTAGCTGAATGCTGTAATGGCTTTGGTATAATATCATCTTTTTTTCTTCCCTACTTTTCATTCATTTTCCAAACACTTGCATAATGTTTTTCAGTTTTCTAATAGCACTGAGATTTCCTGATGTGGAGTAAAAGGAAGGAAATAGCTAAAATGTCACTATCCCTACAATACAAAAAGAAAATCCTTTCAGATTATAAAGCCTGTTATTTCATCATTTCATCATTTCAAGTCAGAATTCTTATGACCAAACATCTTAAGCTGGCTCCCATAACATATGACTTTAGATGTGTCTTGGAAGGAACTACATTTCAATAATACCCATTGAGATTTAATGTTATTCTTTCTGTTGTTTGGGTTTATGTCTAAAATACTCTTTTAGGACTGGCTCTTGATGGAAGAGAAGATTGAGCAGTTACCCCTTGAGTGCTTACAGGCATTTCAAGGAAAACTGCCTGCTCACCAAAATGCCTTTACATAAAAAGGTAACCTAAGCATTTGCAAACTCTGCAATGCTAGGATTTACATTACAAGTGAGTGCTGCACCAGGAAATCACATTTTTTTCTTAGAACAAATTCAAACCACTTTCTTACAGAAAAATTAAATTTGAATGTTTCTTGATTATTCTCGCCATTTCTAGCAGGAACCAGTCTGATTGCTTTTGCAAATGTATTTTGACATTTCTAAAACATCATATTTACAGGCCCTGTAAATCAATTGCCTTATTAAACACTGAAGAGATCAGTGCCAAAATTACAGATTTTTAAAAAACAAATAATGAAAGCTGTTTCACATGAGTCCAGCATTTTCTAAAGGTTCTACACTAAAAAAAAGCAAACAAACCAAAAAAACCACACCAAACCAAGCCAACAAAACTATTTTTCGATTCTCTATACATTGTGAAAATATTATTAATTAGCTATGAATGGTGTAACTAATAATCAGAGATAGAGAGCTAACACTGATTGAAATATATTGGGAAAATTATGTTGGACTCACAATTATGTGAACTCATCCAGTTGTGTAAAGATCAGCAATATAATGCTACCAAACTCTGCATATAGCAAAATTAGCATGAGTGCCATGAAAAAGTCTATTAAAAAGTTTTTAGATAAAAGGAAACATGCTGTTTCTCTCAGATTTCAGCCACTGAGTTCCTAACCATTGCTTCTCTGTGAGTTATGTCTCTTATGTGTTGTATTTTTTTGTAGGACAGTGACACAGTTCACTTTTAACCAGATAATGTTCTCTCAAATTTTTAATTCTTTTGAGTAATTTAATTCAAGAGTCACTTGCAAGTTACATTTGATGGTGAGTGTTGGAGAAAGTGTGACTGTGATGGGTTAATTTGTAAATGACAATTACAATATTTCTAAGTATCCTTGTCATAAATTCTGGTTCTTATTTCTTCAGTATGACATTAACAGAAACAGAAAATATTTCACCACTTGCTGGGTAGTGATTGGTGCTCCAAATACACTAAAATAAAGTAGCCTTTACAGAAAAAGAAAAGAGGGGAAAATTTTCTCCAATTTAGTAAATTTTTGTTCTTTGGCAAGCATAACCTTAAATTAGCATCGCATGATTATTACTGGAATCTCAGAAAGAACGAAGCAAATTTTTTACTCCAGGGAACACATTCAACCTGCAGGTCACAGAGGACATGTACCCCTCTCTCTCCTACATAGATACATTCATATCTGTTATCTTTTACATGTAGTACTTTTGGCTGGTCTACAAACCTGCCCACATCATTAGTTTATAGAATGCTAAAAAGCACGTTTTAAAGTACCTATTGTTCTCACATGTACATTTAATGAAGGAGAGGCAGCCTGGGAATGAAGACCTTTCTTCAAGCATAGTGCTTTCCCCTGTTATGTGGTGCTGTTACAACTATACACATTTTTCCCCAACTTCACTGGGCTGTATCCTTGTTCATAAACAAAATTTTAATCCCTCTGTACTCCTCTCTGCCACTCAAGCTCACTTCCCTTCCCCACTCCCTCCCTTTTCAATTAGAACAACACAATAGTGTCTGTCAGTGAAATATCTAGGCTATCTTTTCTGCATAACATTTTTAAGGTATGGCTTTTCAGTTTAAGCAGGCAATACTTCCATTCAGATGTTCAACACTTTTCATCTCAATTATAACATTATCCTTTTCCCTGGACACTTGAAAAATACAATCTTGCCCCATTCGTTTGGTACAAAGATTGTTTTAATGTTTGCCACTCTGACCACGTCAGCTGTCTTTCCATACTTCCACCACCTCCCTTTCTCTGTTTAACTTCCTGCTGTCATTACAACATAGACTTGCCTCCATTACTATTTTGTTTTTTTAAATTTCACTTTCAGGCTTTCTACCTTGTTACCTTTCAACTTTGCTGTTCCTCACTTTCTGTAAAACCCCAAAAAGCTGCCAAACCGAAGCACCTCACTGTGATCCCTCAGTCTCTTAGATTCTGAGACGTCAATCATGGTCAGTAGCTTTTATTAACTATAACCCTTCCTATCCTGAAGAGCCATAGCCCTGTTTCATTGAGCATGTCTTCCTGTCCGTATCCAAGGAGACAATAATTTCTATTTAGATTGCTATTCTTCTTTGCTGATGTTCATAGCTTCTCACCCACCACCGTCTTCATGGCTGTGGCTTATAGGTGTTGCAATGACTAGAAGGAAGGTCTCTGAGGGCAAAGCACTTAAAGCTTATGGCTGCCTCAGAAGCTGTTGATTACTGTCATGTCTAGTTTCAGTGAAGAGTGAACTGTATGCATCATTCCATTTAAATATTCCTTTCAACTGTGTCTGTTAACGTAACAGTTGATATCAAATCTAAAACTGAGTGGGACACTTTATCATGACTCATCAGGGGATGCAGGGAGAGTACTGCTGCCCTTTGGAGAAAAATTATAAATGTCCAGATTCATGACATGACAATCTGTCTAGCAAAATGTGGTTTGCAGCACCCAAGCAGTGAAAAGAATGCTTATTTAAGTTTCCAGATTACTATCTGAATAATAAAGAAATAAATAACTTTAGATGTAAGAAATCCAGACTTCCTGGAGCAGTCCCAGAAGATCATTACTTATAAAAGTCAAAGTGTTTCTCCAGAAGAGACCCTTCCCTAAAGAATGCAATGTAGGCAGGAAGAAATACAGAATATGGGATCATGTGTCTAGATTCTGCAGAAAAGTCAGCTTGACAAAAGGAGTAGAGTGATAAAGATGTGTACTTAAGTGGTAAGAGCATGGTTTGTTTTGCGTGTTTCAGCTTTTTTTATTTCTTCAATTGTCTTTCATAAATTTTTTCTTAGCATATGGTATATTCTACACATTTATTACATTTCATTTATAAATAAATGAATTATTTCCGTGTATTGATCTGACTAGAGGTAGGGTTCAGTACAACCAGATAAGCCCCTGGCATTATTAACCAAGCATGTGGTGAACCTGTGTTCTGGCCCCTGAGATTCTCAGTTCTTTCAGCAAATATACTGAGTGGTAAAAGGTTCCCAGACAAATTCCATTGCTTGTTTAGTATCTAATATCACAGGGACTAGTGGCAAACCAGTGCTGTAGCATATAAAATATAAATGGCATGTTATGAAAGAATATTCAAAGGCTTTTTTTTTACTGTGTTGTCATGAAAATAATGATAAAAGAAGAGACTTTCATGCCCAAAGAGGGTCTGTAATAACAGTCACATGCTGAGAGAATTAATGCATAAGCTGCATTAATCACACAAAAAACATTTTTCCACTGAAAGTCTACTACAAGATGATTTTCTGCTAGGACCACTCTGCTAAGCCTGTTTCAGACTTGTTACCTAAGTAGATAATAAGGTTCAATAAAGAAAAGGTGTGTTTTTTTCCCCTCACTGTTGCCAGGATGTATAAAAGGAAACTTGGTTAAGATTTGATTGTATTTGGCAAATGTCACTTATTTCCTACGCACTGGTTCAGAAATCTGTGCAGGAGCACGAAGAACTTGGAAAAGAATATTCCCAAGGAGGTGTTATATTGTATCACCTCATGCAGATACAGAGATGGCTCTAATTTTAGCTAGTGCTGCTGTGATGTCACCAATAGTCTCAAATATATTAAGACAGCACCAGCCACATGCAGTCCATAGTAATGGAATCCTTGGTTTGGAAACATCTCTTCTAGCTGAAGACAGACCAGAAGGAAAGAAGGTGCCAACAGAAATGTATTAAATATAATTTAAATATTTTTTTTTTGCCTAAACTAGCCAAATATTTGGTTTAGGCAGCATGTCAAAGACTAGTCAGCCACTTTCATTCATTTCTTACACTTTAAATGGTCTCCATTTATCTGTTTACAATTAAATTGGAAATTGCAAATACATATTGTCTTTGGTTTGTGGGCAGCACCTCTTTATATCTTATTGAATATACAGGAAATAATACAGTCTTTCTGTATTGTTGTCTCTGCTGTTCATAAACCAACAACCTTTTGTGGTTTATATCAGCAGCAGAAAACCAAAGCTGAATTACAGCCTTTCATTCAATCTTTGTGTTGTGTACAGAAATTGCCAGTTTTCAGAAAGTGTAATTTAGAGACATGGGATCTAGAGGTCTATGAAGAGTATTTCTTCACATCAGTGCCAACAGTTAAAGTCTTGAGTATTCAAAAGAAAAACAAGATATAAAAACATTTCAAAGTATATCTAGAGTTCTGCAGATTGCAGAATGATTTCATTAATTTTCTAGGAACTTCACAAAAGCTACATTCCACATGATCCCTCCAGAGACAATCTCAAAAATTCATCATCAGAGAAGGGGAGCTGGAATAGAGGAAAGAAAAACAAAGATGAGGAAAGGAGGACTTCTTTCAATTCACGTCTTAATGATCTGTGGAAAGATGAGCAGAAAACACCTGACATTTAAACTGTGTGTTTTTAAAGATGGTGAAACAATTTACTTTATGAACTCATACAGGTAAATATCCTGCCAGTAAGGTTTCATTTTCAAGAACGCATTTCAGAAGTTGCAGTAGGGAGTTAGAATCACAGATTCTCTCATTTTATTTCTGTCTCTGCTACCGATTACTTGACAAATTAAAAGTTATTTGATCACAATCAAGTACCTGAAGTACCTTCAGTCTGGGAATACACTTATGTTCGTATGTTATCAAGCTGCTGCAACAGTTGGCACTTTTCCAAACCCAAGCATCCTCGAACAATTACAGGAAACAGATGGATAACATATTCTGAATTAACGCTGTATATAAGCTAGTATTCCACAGCACACAGGACTGAAATGAAAAAAGCTTCTATTCTTTTAGTATATGTTTGGACAAACCATCTTGTAAGAAACTTTGTTTTGACATTTTTCATGACAGATATTTCTTGCATGTGTCCAAACTAAGGTTGGCAGCAACAGTAAAAATTGATATTCCGGTGCTTGTAAATTGAACCTTTCAACAGGTGTCAGTTCCCGGACAATGGAAACGCAGTACCTGTTTAAAATAAAGAATGCCATGTATTGATATGAAATTGTTCACATTGTTCTTAAGAACAATAGTTTGCAACAACAGCAGAACAGTGAGAGGTACAGCAGCCCGTGTACTCTTCTGGGTACCATGTCCTATTATGTGTAAGACAGAAGGTACAGTTGCTTACACTTTAAGTTTGATGGGAAGAAAAATTTTATTATGTGTCAAAGAATGTGCAAAATGGTGCGGAGAACCACAAGTGGCAAGTGGCACTTAATTACTCTTTAAACATACAAACATAACAAACTTGAAAGGATTTTTAGAGCTTGCAAAGTACAAATCCACGTATAAAAAGTTCATCACCTCGAGTGGCTTTGAGTTGGTTTAAGATTTTTAAGAGATTGTTAAAAATCCAGTTGCATTTAGAATGCAACTGCAGTTCAATTGCAGCTGCAGTTAAATTAGGTTGTAGTGTAAGAACGGCACATAAAATATTTGTGTCTCAGAGTTAGGATTTACACATACATAAAAAAAAATCATTCTGTACCATTCAGTGCTAAGAATTTGAATTTCCCTGACTGTGTACTCCTCTTGTATGGCTGTGTTTAATCAGAAAAAGCAGATAAAGAGCTGTGCTTTTACCTGCTTCTTATCCCAGGGACAGAAAAATTTCAGGAGTGGGATTACCCTGTGAATGTATCCATATGTACCACAACTGTGATTGTGTTGAGATGCTGCACAGGATCCCCAAATGACTATTTAGTCAACAGGCATCTGACTTTTTTTTGCACAAACCATTAACAGAGATATTTGAAGAAAGATCTATGAGTTCTTTGAAAGATATGAAGGGCAGATGAATATTCCAATTTTGCTTTGATTGTGTTTTGCTCAGGAGAGGAATATATTTCTCCTTAACTATACTTCTGCTCGTTTGCAGGTGAAGATCTTCCTCAAATCATAAGCTTTTCCAAATTCTGTTGACTGTTGTAGTCCTGTATCTGCCTTGCCTTTTTGGTACTTTTCTTTTTGTAAAGTCTAAACCTCAGTGAAACTGGGCTATTCCAGCAGTCTGGTGACTATTGGAAACAAAGAAAAAGGAGACAAAAAATACACAGGGCTGGGATGAAAGATGGGATCTGCTAATTTTTAAATCTGTGTGAAAACTCCATATGTTTCCAATCAAATATTGGAATTTTCATATTTTGAAAAGTCTTTTAATAGAGGAATAAAATTGGCTTGATGGTATTTTAAAAGTCACAGAGATTAATTCTCCTAGATTTCAAATATATCAGAAACTGCAATGTTACCAGGATACATCAGCAGTATATCTAAACATCAACAAACAAGATTTCAAAAAAGAAAATTCATTATTACATTTTTATAAATGTAGAACATTTCAGGATTTTTATCTCACACAACTTTCTGAAGCATAAAATAGAATTTTCCTTCCAGTAGACAGTTTTAAATAGAAGCTATATTTTAAAAGTACTCAAAAATGTGCAACTGCATGCAAAATAAATGCTAATATTTACATAAAAAAAATTTAACTGCTTGTTGAAAGCAGGAATTAGGAATATTTATACATGCAAATACATGCTTATTGAAGAATCCAACTGCACATTCTTAACAATAGCTTTAAAACGATAAAGAATAAAGAATACCAAGAACCTTCAATGGTGGATTGATCTGGAGACAAAAATGTTGATTGGCATGTAATTGGGATTGATAACCACTCATCTTTTCTCCAAAATTGTTTTTTTAAAAATAGAACTATGAAAAAGATTTATCTTGCTATGAAATGTATAACAGTAGTGCATAGGGTCAAATCTGACCTGTTTTTCAAGTAAAAGAGAATTAAGCATTTGGTGAGCATACATTTTTTTTTTCTCTTTTCATACCAGTATATATAATATGTTGATTCTCCTGCTTTTATGTTCAAAAGAATTGAATGCTTCTATTGTGAAGACTAAGTCCAATGACTTGTATGTCCCATTTTTAATTGTCTCAAACCAATAGACTACACAAATAATTGCACTTTGAACTTTGAATAATTTAATTTTATGAATTGTGTTAATTTAAAACAGAATTTTTCAAGCTCCAACACTTGAATAACACATAAAAATTGCACTTATGGTCACTGCAACAATGGAACTAGAAGAGTTCAAATTAAAATAGGTTGTATTGAATATTTAATGTATACCAGCAAACCTGAGCTGTTCAAGAAGCTTGAAATCCAAGTTTAAATCTTAAAGGGTAGATTTAATTTATTATTAATAAGCTAGACTGAAGTACCATTATGAGAAACATTCTTACAGTTTTCAAGAACAACTGCTGTCAGTTTTCTGAGGTTTAACTTTTTACTGGAAATTTTAGTAATGAAACAGCTCCTTATTCTTCAAAACCTGACCATAGAGGAAGTTTACAGTGGAGAGAGTTTAATACTATAAAGCTTAACAAGGTTTTCAGAGAAAGCTGCTGTCTGTTCAGACTGTTCAGACTTTCTTCATAACTGTTACTAACTCTCTTGGTAAATCTGGTATCCATACAGCAGCAACTCAACCGTATATTGGTATTACCATTTAGAGGCTGAAGAGATGCAAGGTAGGCACCAGGGCAAGAATAAGAATTGTTCTCCATGTCAGTAAGATTTCAAAAGATTAAATAGTATTACATGGTAATAATCCAAGAAGACATTCGCCAGCCCTTTATGCTCTACTAACTTAAAAAGCCCTTGAGAACAAGAATTTGCAGACATGGATGATCATAAAAACATTGCATTGATGAAGAACTAGCCTACAGATACCCTGGTCAAGGTTTTATGCCAGATGATGATTACCTGTGACATTTTTTAGATATATTATCTTTGCCAAGAATTGAACTATGAAATTACTGTTTCAGTTCCAATTCACACAGTTTAGAGCTGACTCTGAGGCTATATATTGCTGTGCAATCTTTCCTTCCGCTCCAGTTTTATACTTGGAAACCTGCTCCAAACCACTCAGTTTTCTTCGTAGTTTTCTGAGAATGATCCACACTCCTTTGCATAGCCAGTTACAGGAAGAGGCCTTTGTGTTATTTGCTTTCATTTTTGTATGAAAAAGAAGTATGTAAAATGCCTGGGAAATCAGAACTAGGGAATGGTGGTACTTCTGCTACCTGATATATCTCTTCCAGGCTCGAATGTCCAGGTAAGGTCCAAACGCATGGTGCCCTTAATCCTTGGTTGTAAATTACCAGGGACGACTTCATATGCAGACATTCAGCAAAGCTTCACAGTCGGGATTCATGGCTGCTAGAAATTAAACTGAAGGGTTTATAGGGTATATAAGCAGCATGCGTTACTTTGAGAGTAACTTCATGGTTCACCCTCTTGGTTTAGACACCAAGCATCTCAGATGTATGACTTTGACTGTTTAAGGTCAGAGCAAAGTCAGGACAATGAAGATTTCAATATTGTCCCACCTTTCCCTAAAACAGACTCTACAAAATACACTGCCAGAAGGGGACATTGATTCTTCATCTCACGTTTTCTGAGAGACAGAGACATAGTCTCTATACTATTTTAGCTGTACATTCCAACTGCTGCAGCTTTTCGAACACTGACAGAATTCTGCAGCTTAAACCAGTTTATCAGCTGGCCTACTAAATGTAAAATCTCAACAGTTCATTGAGGGCAAAAAAAGAATCCTCAAGATGAGCTGAAGATTCTTATATTCAATAAAAAATCCTAAATTGCTTTACCATAAAACTTGCCTCAGTGCTGTGCATGCTTTGCACATTAAGAATTTCATAACAAAAAGTATTTTTTGGAATCCTACTTGGCTTACCATATCAGGGTATATGCAGTCCCTATTTTCTTTCTGCAATATTTTCTTTATTTCATAAGCCTACAGGACATGGTTTCCCCTTTAATGTCATCTTCTCTCTGCTTCATTATTTTAAGACATGACTTATGTAATACACTGGCACAGAAAAGATGCTTCACTGTGGTGCCATGTAAATGCCAGCTGTGTTTCATCCGCCCCTTGAGACTGCCTCGATTTGCAAAGAACTGTTTCCCCTTGACTCAAAATTATGAAAGAAAAGGAAGAAGGTTTGAAATATCATCAGCAATCTGACAGTTTTAGATTTGCATTCTGAGAATTTGCATATATCCTATTAAAGCTTATTTGACACAAGTTTAGAATGTATACATTGACAGTTAATTTACGGGGTTAACAGTAAATGCACGCTTTCTTATAATTACTCATCACAAACTGACATCTGATATTCTTGATAGACAAAGACAAGCAGTTGCTCCAAGAAAACTTCAATAGATAGCATCTTGTAGGCAAATATACTCCAGAAGGGACTGGTCTATTTTTGGACCATTAACAACCAGTCCAGGCTTCAAACGCTAAATTTCATTAGAAAGGAGTTTCCTAAGTGTTATAAACGAGATGTCTTGCACATGTAGTGAACTCATAAAATGGCAAACTTTTGTTTGTTTTACAGGAGGCACAATTGATTACTTTATGATTTAGGAGCCACAGTGGTTAATACTGAAATCATAATCATACTGATAAAATGAAAATAAACTTGAATTTTAGAGATTTTTAGCATTAGAAAAGGTAAACATCAAGACTCTTTGGTGAATAAAGGCCTAATGTATTTTATTATGAGGGACTACATTCCCTCATAATAATTGAAATATTTGAATTTCAACCTTCAACAGATTTTTTTTTCAGAAAGTTTCTTCTCTGTTTAAAAGCTGAAAGACATATTGGTAACATTGAAAAGCTACAAAACCTACAAATTATTAAAGAAGTCTGGTGCATTGGAAAATTTTTATTCTGTTTAATTTCTATAGCATCTATAGAATTTATATTATAGAATTTAAAGTGACAGGTGCTATGGAAGTAGACATATTACTTTCTTTTCCAAAATTCCACTGCAACATATTAATAATGAACATATACTAGGAATGAAAGGTAGAATACTTTGATAAATCAGATTGTCATAATAAATTAACCAGAAGCAAAAATCATTGCACAATCTTTTCTCTTTTAAAAGAATGGAAGAGAAAGAAGACAGCAGCAAACTACCACAGATTCTATCTGCAATTACTTTAATTAGATTAAATATGTTTAAAGTGAATGGTTTGCCTAATTTATTTGTATTTAACATCATGTTTTTCCTGCTAAAATTACAATTTATTATTTATTTCATCCTTGCAACATGATTTTCATTTCTAAGGACTTACTGATAAGAGGGGAAGTGAAAAAAACAAAATCTTGAACAAGTAGAAACCCCTTTGATGATGTTTGCAGAAACACAATTATTTTTGACCACTCAGACAATAGGGCTGTATCCGTATTTACCTCTTTCTAGATCTGTTGGTGAGGTATTTGAATTCTAGCAGAAAAATAAAATCCTTTCTATTGGGAGTGACAGAGCTCATCTACAGTTATTAGCAACAGTTAAGGTAAAGCTCTGGAAGCTTGGACCTACAAAAACCTCTCAACATTACTCTTCAAAAAGATTTTCCTTGGATTTTTCAAAAAGTAACCTTTAGCAGTGATTTAACATCTCCTAGGTTTTTGAAATCAACTTTATTCAACTATTGAAACTAAAACGTGTTCTTCTATTTTATACCACAGTTTTGAAAAAAGGAAACTACAAATGTATTTATTGTGTTGTAATATATTTTACCAAAAACCTTTCAGGAGAGGACATTCCTGGTCCTGGATGATTTTTTTTTCCCTGTGTTCACTACTCTCCTAGTCTGGGACTCATTCATCAGATGTGAAATGTTTCTAAGCATTCCTTGCCTGGCCACTTCCTGAAGGAGTCACAAACCAGGGCTACATTTCCCTGGTAGAGTGGATTTTGACATTCCTAGCAGTAAGTATTAACCCAAGCAGTTTTGGTCTCCATCACATGAGACACTGCCTTCACCCAAAGCTCGTCTCCTCAACACGAATTTTATTTTCTTTTCAATTTCCTGACAATCAAGTACATATGGCACATGACTTTGCTGGAGAATTCCTTTACCCATGCAGTTTTCAGTCAGGAACTCATGTCTTGCTATTGGAATAGCCTTCTGTGTTACTAGGGAAAATACCATTAAAAGCGAGAAAGAGCCTTTTGTTGTGGTTTTCATATCTCCAAGTTCAGATGATGCATGCAATAATGACATCTATAATATTTCTTATAAGGCTGAGGGTGACAGAGGAGCTTGAGAGGGTTATTTAATAGACAAAGGGAAATAATTTGTCAAATAATCAAATGCTTGACAGAATTTAGGTGATCAGAAGATCTACGGGCTTCAGAATTTTTCATTTAGGAAAGAAATGCAGTCTATCAGCAAAAAGTGCTTCTAGGAATGTATCCAACCCACTTTCATTTTGATGGACAACACACCTATCAGTCTTTCATGGCTATAAATCTTTCCATGGTCCTCAAGTATCTCACATGCATATCCTTCCTCATGGATATTTTTATTTTAATAACTGAGCATGGCTTACATAAATAACAGTAGTTGTTGCCAGTAATTCACAATGAAGCAGATACCTCAGGAAGCATGAAGCATTTGCTGAAAAACACCCAGAACAGCAGTGGCTTCAGCCCTAAATATATTATCAGCTTTTCTCTGACAATGGATGCTAAACCCAGCACAAACATAGCGGAATCTGATGGGTTTAAACTTGACTACTGATGGGAATAAGGAAACTGCTAGGAGACTGTAATGAGAAAAGCAAGCTTAAAAAAAATGAGAACTGGAATATAAGCAATCACCTGCATCGTGGTTTTGCCTCAGGGGACTGAGCCCTGTCTTTTCTAGGTAAATAGACTAAGAAAGTGTCAGTTTTATCCACATGCAAGCCTAGAAGAATTAAAAAGTACTGTTTGAGATCTGATATAAACCAAAGTATAACAATTTGATGCAGGTATATTTTATTAAAATTTTACTTTCTTGCATCTTCACATTCTATTCTTATAGTACCAGATGTAGGAAATGTAATCCTTATACCAGATGAAAGGAATAAAAAGAAGGATATAAAAAAAGCAAATTTTGTCATTATTTAAAGTTCAAAGTAAATCCAGGCATTCTGAAAGTTTACAGAGTATCTAAAGTATTTATAATCTCATTAAAAATCCTTTCATATCTCTGTAAATGGCCCATGGAAAAACAACTCAGAGTGAAATGAGCTTTATAGAAAACATTTTGACGTACCCTTTTAATAACTCAACAAGTATCCAAAGGGGAGACAAGAGATGGAAGAATAATTAAAATTCAAGAAGTTTGAGTTATAAAATGCCAGGATGGAGTACAAGTCAAAAAATCAGTGAAGCTTACAAAAAATTCCTGGTTCCAAATAATCTCGTTTGCAACTAAAACACCAGATAAAGCAGGTTCTCAAATTTCAGACAGAAAAATGAACCCGAGAGCTAAGTGGGATTGCCACCACTCTGTTAGGAGACACCAAGTTTAAGAAACTGATTTGATGCTAGCAAAACATGATGTCAAATGTCACCCACCGAACACGCAAATCATTCTTTGCTTATGTAAGCCTCCACTGAGTTTAAACCAGCATTGGTAAACCAGCTGGTAGAAATCTAACATAATACAACCAGATTTTAAAAATGAGAAAGAAAAACTTACAGTTAGTATATCTAGGGAAGAAGGAAGAAAAAGAATAAAAATAGAGCAATAATTTCTAGGGAAGCATAAATGAAAAAGGTCACCTTGGCCTAATCTGTTATCTGGGCATCCTCAAGAAACCAAAGATCTAACAAGGTTCCTGTTAAGCGTGTTTTGAACAGAGAACAGAAATGCTGCTGCAAACTGACTGTTAAGAAAAGATACTGCCAAGGGGTGCCATAACCAGAAAGCTGAACCCATTATCTAATTTAGAGTACAAGGCAATTTCAGACCTGGCTCTCTGAAAAGAATTTTTCTGATCTTTCTCTCTTTTCCCCCACTTTCTCCTTTTAAAATGAAACAGATTATAAAACAACCAGAGTGCTGGGTAACATGTTAAACCAATTAATAGATTAAAATCAAGGAAAAGAAAGAGTAACACTTTGGTGTCTCTATCCGAAACATATGTCTTCTTTTAATCATTCTGCCATTGAAATTTCATACTGCAGCAGCACAATACAGGCACCAGTGTGAAAAATTATTTTATTTTTGTAATTTAGAATGCAGCCTTTGAAACTGTAAAGCAATTTTCTCTTTCTTCTATCTGCTATCTAGGATTTTTTTTCCTATCCAGTGCCTGCTACAGAATTCTGACTTTCTCTCTGGTCGTTACTATTATGAGCAGCAGCATTTGTGCCTGCCAATCTTCAAAATCTGTAAGTGGGCTACTGCCTGCAGGTATATTAACAAAATTTTTTTGAACTTCACCTTGCTGCTTGCTTGCACTGGGTATTTAGTTGATTCCTTTCTGTGCATCTTTGATCAAAAATGTATTTCCATCTCAATGTTGTTGTCATTACGTTCTTACCTTTTCTCCCTTTTATAGAGCAAACCTGCTTTGTATGTGGCATTTTAAACTAACAGAATAGCACATTGGGAAAATAGACTGCATTGGAAGTAATCCCTCAGAGTAGAAAGCACACCCTGCATGGCCTTCATATGCCTCTTACTGCAGATGTAATGAATCTATAACAGTATCTGCTTCTTCACACCCAGCGCAGCCAGGAAACTGCAAGTTGTAATCAGTGGATCGATTTCAGCAAGAAGTCTCAACTGACACAAGAAATATTCACTGCTGTGTCTGCAAAGTTACTGAAGATTCAGTGTATAAACTGGATGGGACCTCATGCGAATATCCAGCTGGGAATTTAACAGATGCTCTCTGGACACACTGTGTCAATAAGCCCTACAGGGTTCCATAATGTTATATTCACCTCATACAAAGCAAACAAAATATTTACTCACTTGCTTAAGAGTTTTAACCCAAAATAACTAGATGCTCCTTGAATTAGATAGCTGTTTTCAAGTTTGTGCTAAAATGTTTAGTCATGAAATAAATTCTTGGTACATGTACTTAAAACAACTTTATAGCAACCGTGACCTTTCTTGCAAACCCTGAAGGATGTATTGAATATTTTTAGAACATTATCCCTTCTGTTAAACTGGACATCTCTGTTCCTCATGGAATGTCCTGACAGCATACACACCTGCCATATGCTTGAATAATATTTTATTGTGAGATTTTAAAATTATAGTCTACATTGAGAGAGGTGTGTTTTCCTATGACAAGGCAAGAAGTTGAAGAAAAAAGTGAACACGGGAAAACATCATCCAGACTTCCTTTATCACCACTATAACAGCTGGATACTGTACAGAGTAGACATGCATGTGAATTTGACCTAACAAGAAAACTTCCCTTTACTCCCTCAGTCAGACTTTTAGAATTCACAGGCAAAACTGATTTATTGCAGATCCGAATGGTCTCACAATAGTAGTGACGTCTCAGCACACGTTTCATTTTGAACATCTAAATGTCCAACAAAGACAAAAAAGCAAAATCCCCCATGCTGCTATTCAAAGTGGCAGCATAAACAACCTTGTCACCAAAGCAATCTTGTTTGCTAGGAATAAACACTTGGCAAGTAGGACACTTTCCACTGATTCTCCTCTCAAGATTGCCCTTTGATAGCTGATTCGTAGCTTGCTTAAGGTACCGGCACAACTATTGAGTTCTGTGTAGTTAACAAAGCTTTCACTGCTTGGTATCCAGTTCATCCCAGGTGGGTTCAGTGACAGATCTGGAGGCTAGAGATACAACTTCTGAACACACCACTCTGTTCTTTTCTAGTTTCAAAGCCCTTTCAGTCTGCATGACTGTTCTGATCATTATGCTATGGGGAGAGAAAACCAGACCAGGGAGAGTCTGACATGATAGAAGAATCTATACCTAGAAAACACTATGATATTACTCTAAACACTTGTTTGCTAATTCCCATCTGTGCTGCTCCTAAAATACATTCAAACTCTGTCTCTTGATGTATTTACACTGATAAAAATGATACATCACTCTGGCATACATACACTAGTTCAGCATCAGCTGCACTGTTTGTGATAAGAACCAAAAGGACTGTGTTTATAATAAAATTCTCCCAAGCTGCACTGCTCTAATAATTACAAAAATTGCATGACATTCCTACAAAGTTGCCTTCTTAAAGTCAGATGAAGTGGTCCAAGGTGTACAAACATGTATGCATATAAAACACCTACACATACAAGAGCATCAAACAGAAACAAGGCACAGTTTCTTTAAATCTGAAGATATAAAATAAACTGCAGGTGTTCTTCACAGTTTAGAATTTATATCTTCTCATGATATCCACAATGTGCTTTAAAAATCTAAGGGCTCAAACTTTCTGGATAGTAACCCTTTCAAATTAGGTACTTAAAACATTTAAATTTTTATGCTTCAAGAAATGTGACTGAGATGTCTCTGTGTTAGGTTCCATCATGAGTAAGCATCCCCCACTCAAGCAGCCAACACTGAAGCCATGGGATTTGGGAGACTAATCCCAAGTGCTTTTCCAGTGAAGCACTGCACAACAGCATAGTGCAAGAAAACACTTTTTTGTGTCTCACTTTTTGTCTATACTTTGCCTGTTGTTATAGAACCTACTGGTATGATTCTGTGGATCTTATCTCTAAAAGAAGGTAGATAGGGCTAGACCTATCCTTATCAGTTGTGTAATTTTCCAATCTATGTAAATTTTTAAATTCTAAAATCTGTCATCAGCTGAAAGACAGAAATATTCTTGAGAATACAGTCTGAGCAGTAAAATGTGATATTTAGAAAATTAATCAATACTAAAACACAAACTGTTTTTCTATTTAGTTTCCTTTGGTGTCCAGACACTCCAGTGTAACAGAGGTAAATACCCTACTATGGAGACAGAATGAATTCCATTCATCTAGTCCTGTGTAAGAGCCCCTTGACACTGGGACTGCTGAAAGTTAAGATCTTCAGATGAACAAACTAGTTGTAATTAATAATATATCCCATAACCTAAGCACTTTTTCTACTTGTAACAGCTTTGTGTTCATAGCTTGAGTTCTGAAACACTACTGACACGTAAGTATTTTTAAAATATTGTTTCATATTTAAATTGAATTAATTAATTTTAATTAGTTAAAATAATTTTCTGGCAACTCATTATTGTGGGCTATAATGTTTAATCTTGATAATATTTATAGTAAACAAATGCCAACAAGAATGAATCAACCCAAATGAGATCATATAAAATTACTTTGTCACGTACTTGTAAAAATTAAAGACTTTGAAATTGACATGAACAACCCAAGATGCAAAAGAAGTCGATCAGCTGGTTCCAAATCTCCTCTAGGATTTTCTACCATGAATGCACTGTATAAAGAAAGAGTTGTGGATATCTGAGTACACCAGGAGAAATACACTGCTTCATGCTTTTCATGATATAACGTGCACTGTTTTATTTTAAATACCCTATCTCCCTTGGGAACAGCAGTAATTACATGCTAATTCATTGTAATGCTACCACATTATCATCTGATAATCTTGCAATTAACTGAAGTCACCACGAAGGAGTCTGAAGAGGTCAGAGAATCAGAACATACTTTGGCAGGTAACGAGATCTTTAAATCAATGGGGTGTTTTAGCAAGAACCAATAGAAAGATTGATGGGGTGATGTAATAATGATATAGATTGACATCAAAATTAAACCATAAATAAAAAAACCACTGCAGAAATAGTACAGATAAACTAAGTTAGCTAAATATTAATGAGGTAGAAAAAACTCTAAACCCATCAAAAATACAACAGTACCTTAAAATGTCAATTTATCAGATGAAAACCAAAATACTTTTAAAAAGATGGTTGGAAAGTGTGATTATATGAATCGTGGAGAATTGACAAAAATTTTTTTCAAGAGAAAGATTTTCCTTTTTATATACTTGGGTCGAGGAGAACAATATTCTTTATGAGAAAAAAAAATATTAAAAAAAATTGTTAATGTAATGTTGATCAATTAAAAAAAATCACAAACTTGGTATTACAGCTTTCTGTGTTGCTCATAAGAGCTGAGTAAATACTGTGATAAATATAACTTCTTTTTGTAACTTGTGTTTGATGCACACAGAAATTCTTTGAATATGCACAGATGAAGAATTATGTGTGTTGTTTGCCTACTGCAAACATTTGACATTTGAAATTCAGGCTGTGTTGGTTAGCTTTGATTAGATACATGAATTACACAGGATGTTTGTTCTCTGATTGGAGCCCTTAAAAATCAGGTTTTCAGGATGAATATTTACATTTACAAGCTCAGAATTTGATCACCTTGAAGATCAGCTAGAGGTCCATGAAAATTGTTAATTTTCTAAAACTTTTTTGCCAAAAATCCTTGTGCTCAATATCTATTGATAGGGAACATACAAAAAAGAAAAAAATGTATGAGTGTTGCCAAACTAAATCAGTGCAGGTACTTACTTTAAAGTGTTTGTGGTGGCCTAACAATATTCTAATATCAAAAGAAAAGTGGCTTTTGCAAAGTACTGAATCAAGTCAAGTAGAAAAAGCACTTAGGAGAAGGCAGTCACAACATATAACCCAAATTCAATAAAACCTTCAAAGTACCTCATTGTAAATCCTGGATTTTTGTGTGTCTTTCTTCTCACATGCTATTCCTCATAAAACCTCTTTTTTTTCTTCCCCCCCCCCCTCACCCCCCCCATTATTCAATTGTCCACATTTCCAAAACTGAAAGAGCTGAACTTCTGGAAGCTAAAATTAGCTTGATCTTATTAATTTTTCTCCTCATGAAAAAGTATTTGAAATTACTAGTATGTAAGAAATAACCAACCCCCCAAATTTTTAGAACTTGAGTTTAGGAAGTGTCATGTAAAGAAGGAAAAGGATATATTCAGAAAAATAAATTGAATAACATAGTGGAAGAAAAAGACCTGATCAGCTAGAAAAATGAACAGGAACATCTGGGAGAAAAATGATAGTAAGGAATTAAATCAAATTTCAAGTTGCATGATGAAGTATCAGAAAAGACTGATCAAGAATGATTGCTTAACTGGTAGTTTCAAATGACACTAGGCAACTATAACAAATATTAGTCTGTTTACAAAGTTAGTTCCCAAATATTTTGAAGCTATTCAGATGTAGTACTCAGCATTCTGGAATTTTGACTAGAGTTTTTATTATTAAGTACCCCTCTATGGCACATGACAGGTAAAATACTCATCAATATTCATATATTGAAAATATATAACGAATATATAGTTTTTCTGTCAGTGTGTTATATAAAAGTAAATAATATCTTGAGAGTGATACCAGTATAGTGACAAGAGATGGGGTAGATATTTGCATATGCTTGCATGAAACTTTCCAGGTTAAGTTTTAGAATTATTACATCTTTATTAATAATATCCATGTCCTAAAGCAAAAATTGTTTTACTTCTACATGAAAGTATTCTACTCCTCATTGTTTGTGTTGCTCCTATATGCATGGATACTGGGCAAGACTTTAGCACAAACGTCTAGTCAAAGTAATTAATCTTAAAATACAACAGAAATCCAATTGAAGAACTTGTGACATCTGCATTAACACCAAATGGTGATTAATGATATTTAAAAGTTATCAAAGCATCAAACAAATCGAAATCACCACTGAGAATGTCACTACTGTCACAGTGTAGGGTGTATAGCAGGTACCTATGGCATCACAGTTACAATGAAATTATCAGCAAATGCTTACTCTTTTTTCAGGCTGCTGTTAAACCCAGAAAAATAATGCCCTCCCCCCACTGCCCAATCTGATCAAGAGTAAATAAGGTGGCCAGTACATAAATAATACATTGATCTTTAGCATCCAAACAAAGTAAAACTGATCTCATTCCTCAGACAGTGCTCTCAGGAACATACTCCTTTAATTTACAACACGAAGATAAACCAGAAACTTGAAGAAAAGAACTTATGATTTCTGTATTCACAAATAGTATTCACTATAGAGATAGTTCCAGAAAATTATCTTCCCAGAAGTTATCAAGCACTAAAAAGCATACAAAGAAGAACACAATCTTATGACTGTAGGATTTTAACTAAACTCCTGGGGTGGTGAGAGATGTCTGGAGAAACACTGACCTAATCCTCTGACTACACAGCAGGGCACATCATGAGAAAACACAGTCTGGTAGCCATAAAAACATAATTTTATAGCAATAAACTCTACTGTCTTAATAAAAGAAATAAAGCATTTGTAAAGACTTTGATCTATCTAATAGATACAAATGATGCTTTCATGCAAGGATACAAAATGTAGTCTCCATAAGAACAGTGCAGGCAGAAAAAGGATTTATTAAAGTAATGCTACTTAAAGTAATGCTTCATGATAGTCCAAACCCACATTTAGATAGAGCCCCACTGCTCACTTTTCATAACTAGAGTCACTGAAGTCACTCGAGGGAAGTTACTCTGTTTAAATCCGTGAGCTCAGAGACGAGTGGCTCAAAGGGAACTCTCAAAGCATTGTCACAGCCACGGACGAGCCTGCCTTGGATTGTTTCGCCCGAGCTGCTGAACAGAGCAGGGGCTCCACACTGCAGAGATTGCAGGCATCTAGGTGAGAGGAGAGGGTGGGATTGGAGCAACTGCAAGACCCCAACTCAGGCAATTATCCTGGCCAACTCCACCTGGATACGTCTGGGTAAAGCACAATCTAATTAGTGGGTGGAAACAACAGAGGAGGAGCCCAAACTAGGGTTTTCATCAGCACCCACATGAGATTTGAAGATGATGGTAGCTTCTGGGTAATCTGATTTCAAGCACTGATGTTAGAATTATTGAAAAGTGAAGGAAATAACTTTCCTAAGAAACCTCTCTCTGTCACTGCACTGGGGAAAGAGCTGCATGCCGCAAGGAGCTGACATCATAAGGATGGAGCTGCATAGACGCCTGTCCTGCATTTCCAGCATGACCAAAATGATAGATTCTAGGGGAAAACAAAGCAACAAACAAAAATCTTCTGTCCTGGAACAGAACCTGGCTGGGCTGGCCCTATTGTAGCTCTCAGGGACTGTGGCAGCCCCTTCTGGTGCCCCTGCCCAGCTTCTCCTCAGGGCCCCCAGCCAGTTTACAGGGCTGGGCATAGAATGGGTGATTCCCACTATCTCCCACTCCCCCCTGTGCCCCGGACACAAAGGCTGCTATTTGATTGAACAAGACTTAATACTGGATTTGGATATTATATCCAGAATACTGGAGTTCTGGTTTTCCAAAGTAGTCCAAGTTAGATATTTAAGTTGGTTTCATGTAACAGTAGATGGCAAATAGGAGTAATTGAATAGCTTATATTAAAAAAACTGACAAGAAAGCAGGCTCCTTTTGGCTCCAGTAAAACTTCTGGAAAATTGTGGAGGAACAGAGGTTACAATTGGCTTTTAACTGTCTGGCATAACTTGTAAATCTTCATGTCTTGGTTTAGATTTTTACTCTATATACCTGAGTAAACACCACAAAACAGCCTCCCCTCCATCCCCAATATTTTGGTGTGATATACAGAAGAAAATTTTCATAAATGAGTACATTCAAGTGGGGAAAACCGCTAGTCCTAAATATGCTGCATCTAAATAGATACTCACATTTGCTAATCCAGAGGTCTTTTTGTTTTAAATAGTAACACAGTTCACTGTCAATTTGAAGTATCATTAGCAGCAGTAAAGGACAACCTGAAATGCTGATAACATTTAGTTCAGGTAAGTTTTATAGCAGTAATTAATCAGCTATTAATTTTAAAAATTGTATAAATTTAGTAAATATTAGGACTTTGTAAATTCTTTAGTGAATGGAATTTCCAAGGATAAGCAAAGATTATCTGATATAAAATCTAGAGTGTTTTTGTTTTGTTTCAAAATTTACACATATGCCCAAATGTGATGAAATTTATGTAAAGTACGATTTTTGTTACTGACTTCTCCTGGTTAGCATCAAGGAAGCTTATAATTTTTGTGATTACACTTACACTAAAATCACTTTTTAAATGTAAAATAAATCCTTTTTTTTTTTTTTATTCATCACATTGAGCAAGCATTATCCACACTTGTCAATTATCAGACTTTGTAACACTGAACCTTCTCGTTCCACCTGGACATGGTTGCATTAAAATTCAGAGAGTGGGAAATAATACCCAATGCTGCCAGTCAAGTAGGAATCCTTTCCTCTGTTCAGCAGGAGCTTCTAGGTCTTAAAGTATAAGGTATCTGGGGAATACTTTGGGGTCTTTTTATGTATGAAGGAACATAAAGGAAAGACAGAGAAATTGCTGGAAGACAAAGAGGTGAAAATATTAATCTTAGCTCAAAACAAAGCTAGCAGACTTTGTCTCGAAGGCACATTTGGATATACACCGTATGAGTTTATGATAAAGAAAACATTATTATTCTAATATTTCAATCTGAATATTGCATGAAATTATTTTCAGTGATTTACCCAGTCACTGAAACCATCAAGGCTACTCTTAACCACGAGTAAGTTAAATGTATTTTTATTTAATTTCATTTATAATTGATACAAATTTGTCATACTGAGGAGTAATAGTGCACAGGATTTACAAATCCTTTCAAAGCATAGCTTGGCCCAGCAGTTGAATGTCCCTGCCAAACCACCATGATGACACGAGTATTGACCTCCATACTGTGCTGTCAATTTCTATTTCTTCTATCATGCGTTATAAGGATTCATTTTTGAACAAGTGATAATTTCAACAAATTCTATCAGGGAACAAGTATTGAGCTCTGGGACTTGAAAAACTTACTTTGCTCATCTCTCATTGGATGTTTTTCAGCAACGGATATGAAGCTTTCATGCTCATCTAGACATGCCTGAAATGAATAATTTATTATTACACTGTGAACCTAAATTTCAAAGAAGGTAATAGTCAAAGTCATAGATGATAAACTGGGCCATAAAATATATTCATTCTTCTGCTGTCTTCATAAAATGATGTGATATTGAATTGATCTAACTCTCTCTTTCTTTTTCTCTGTAGAATATAGATTAATTAAAATGAATGAAAGAGTTTTGTTCCCCATACTGGGAACATGAAAAGCATCTTACAAACTTTTTGTGGATCACTGGGAAATAAATTCTCTTAGATGTGTTAACAAAACATATTGAATCATGAAGCATCTCTGCAACCTTCCAGACTCTGACCTGGTCAGTCAATTGCACCTTCTCAAAGAGGATAGTGAAATACGATTTATTCATGACCGAGAGTGAAAAAAAAGGTCTCTCATCTTATTGTAACCTGAGACTCTGTCTCTAGGAGGAACCCTCAACAGTTTGTAAAGAACAATCTATAGCTCATGAGTTATTACTGCTGATTTCATGGTCAGAAAATTCAGGCTTTTTATAGGTGCATTTTTGCCTCCAGAATTGTCTGGGTTTTTCATTTTTAATCACCAGTATTTTTGATGGTTTGCCGCCTTTGTCCAGCATTAGTCTGACTAATTAGGTGACTCTGCCTTTGACAGTGGAAACTCCCAACAAGAGATCCTCATTCCTCACAGCTGGGAAGTCACCAGATTATGTAACTACACCCTCCCAGCTGATCAGGCACTCAAAGATCTGGTTAAATTACTGTCATGGAGATGCAAGAACAAGATATCGAACAGACTGGAAGATGTCAGAGCCTGGCCTGGCAGTTTTTCAAGTATCCACAAATAATTTCACATAAGAAGAGGATGCCCAGTGCTTTGGAAACAGAATCAAAACACAATTGCAAAGTCTGATTATTTAAACTGTATTTACCTTTAAAATGAAAATTGATTACATAAGTTGTCTGTCAGAATTATTCCCCTAAAATAAAGCAGGGAAAGTCAGAAGTTCCCAAATTTCCCATATATAATACCCATGACTACAAATCATGATAATAATGCAAGAATCTTAGCTACTGCCTTACTGTATTGATTGCTCTCCTTAGAAAAAGTGATGATCAATTTGCCTTGTGCAAGAAATCAGAGACAGCTGGGAGCAGGAGTCCAGTAGTCCACTCCCTACTGAAAGGCCATTTTTCTGTCTTCAAATTGTAGTGTTTTTATCATTTTTCTTCTGATTCTTCGTATAAGTCAAAGTCATAACTTCATCTTAAATCTTTGTGTCTGGAAATTCTAGAGCATCCAGTAAAACATACCATATAAAATGCATCATGAGAACATAAGACTGCCATTCACTGAGATCTGAATTTTTTAAATTGCAAGAGTATTGATAATTTTATTGTAAATAACCTCTCCTAGTTCAGGTCACTAGTGTAGACACAAGGTTTGGGGAAATTGAATAAAAAAGCTAATAGAAGGAGAACGCAGCTTTATCTTTTGTAGCTATGAAATCATCAACAATGAAGTGTCCTTCCTCATAAAATCTCTCATTTCTTTTGCAAGAAAAACATTGCTGCAATTTTTAAGTAAAAAAATTTAATAGCCTATTTTTATTAAGATAACTGTAAGTAGGAGGATAATAAACATCAAAACTTTAAATAATATTAATATTACTAAAGAAATTATAATTAAATGAATGCTTGTGAGATTAAATTTGTTGTATTATTGAGCACATGCTAAAACCTGGAAGGCTGAAGCATCTTTTGGCTACTTCAGCATAATTAAACAGTGACAAAACCGCTCTTATTGTACCACTTTTCACACCATAAACTGTAAACCAAATGAAATATTGCAATTGTATGTGGAAGAGAGGAAAAGATTCTTGCAATTTCAATAGAGGAAAGTTTTGTCTTTTTCCTGCAGATTGAAGTGTCATACTTAGATTTCCCCTAATAACACTTCTAAAATTGAGTATTTCATACCATGCTGTTCTCTAACATCAATGAATTAAAGAATATTAAAATATCTACAGTAGACTGCACTGAAATTTTTCAGAAAATGTGGGAAAAAAGCACATATTTAGTATTTATTCTGACTAGACTATAATATCTAAGATGTCTCCTATGAAAAGAATATAATAAAAATTATTACTCTATTTTTACTTTTTGGTTAGAATTTCAAATATATCAAATCTGCAGTCCTTGGGACATGAAAGAAATTATACTGAAAATGGTGGAATTTCTGAGGAGAGAGAGCTTTTGGGATTAGAGAAATCTTAATGAATTTTACCAGCAAAACTAAAATAAAAAGTCTTATTTATGTTTATTCAACAAATTAAAAAA